>CAUYSK010109283.1:0-14436 GCA_963575035.1 Avahi laniger | reverse complement strand
TTCAACACAGGAAATTAAGTTGGTTTCAGTTATCAGTACTTAATTCTCTAAGTCTTAGTGTCTTTATCTTTAAAATGTACGTTGCGAGTAGTATATAAGGTAAAGTATGGAAAGCACTTATGTGTAGGCATGATGTTTGGTCAATACTCACCATATGTTAGTATTATTTTATTATTAAATAAAACAATAAATAAAATTTGTATTATTTAATTATTTATTATCGTATGATATTAGTCATATAGAGTCTTATTGAATAAAACATATGCATTTTGATGCCAGCATCAGAGAACTCAGGTTCAGATATCAGAACGCCTTATTGCAAATCCTAGAAACATCACTTGTTAGTATGTCTCCTATAGATTGCTAACTTTCTTTAATTATTTTTCTGTATCTCACAATAGGAATATAAAAATACATTTTTCAATATTGAGCTGCTAGTATCCAAATGAAAATAATTGTAACAAAATATGTGTGCTTGTCTAACCTACACCGTTAACGTTTATTGGCTTATTTGCAGAATGACATGAATTACATAGCATCCAGTGGACCTCTATTCAAAGATGGCAAAAAGCGAATTGATTACATCCTGGTTTATAGAAAGACAAATATACAATATGACAGAAGAAATACATTTGAAAAGAACCTCAGAGCAGAAGGCTTAATGTTGGAGAAGGAGGTAGGTGCTTTGCTATTATTAGTTACATGATATAATATGCTGGGACAGATATGATCACTTAATGTTTTAGTATGGAAAGTATATACCACTTGATTTCATAAAATATATAGTTATTTTCTCCCAAATATAAAATAAATACATGTGTACAGTCCCATTTAAATGTATTCACTTTTTACACTATATATTTCTGTACACTTTGAATATTTTTTCAAAGGGAAGGACTATTTTTGCAATTTTAAAAACAGGAATGATTATACCTGTGTAAAATAGAAAACTCTATAAAAAAAATAAAATGTTGAAAGAAGAGTCTGCCAAACTGTTAATGTTTGTGTTTTATGCTTGAAACATGGGTGGTTTTCTTCCCAGTTCTTTTTTTGTGCTTTAGAAAACATGTTCTTTAAAGGATTTTTTCTTTCTTGTGAAACAATAAAAGTACCAAGGGTTACTGAAGAAAAAAAAAAAAATAGAAATGAGGAAAAGAATTTTCCTTCATAGTCCTAGTATCCAAAAATAATCACTCTTGCTATTTTTAAAATCTTTTAGGGTTTTAGAAAACATGTTTATCACATTGCAGAAGGAAACACATCTTAATGTAAAAATTAAAAATACAGAAATATATAAAATAAAAAATCAAAGTCTATATCTAACATCTCTCAAATCATAACTTTCTCTTCTTTGGTGGCCTTGTTGACATCTTGATTTTTTCCTACTAGGTGCTCTTCAATATATTTTTCATGTATATAAAAACATATATAAACATTTTATGCAAAATTAGTTTGATGTAAATGATATGCATACTATTCTGCTCTTCGGTTCTGTCATCTAACAATAGATTCCAGATATTTTAAATTGCCATTACATTTAGAACCAACTCAGCTTTTTCACTAGGTGCGTGTTAGGTATATTGCAACTTGGAGATTTAGTTAGCCATTCCCCTACAGAGAAAAATTTTAAATTAAGTATTTGAGAGACATCTAGATTGCTACCACTGGGTTTTAACTAGTTTTCTAAAAAAATGGAAGTGACAAAGTAAAAAAAGAACTGATAATTTTTTTGATGAATGATCTAGATAATTTGCTAATAAGCTTTATCAGATTGTTAATAGGCACTTAGATAAAAGAGTGGAATGCCTTATTTTCCCCTACCAAACATCCCCTGGGATTAGTTATCTGAGGAACACACATTAGGAAATACTGAACTATAACTTGGGGTGGCCCTAGAAAAGCTAAACCATTTATATTTACTAAAATCCATTTAATTTGTATAAAATAATGAACTCACAGTGACTTGACTCTATGAGTAAGGGATTATTCATGCACTGCCTAGCGTTATAGAACCAGGCAAGTGATATCCTAACTTCAGTTTTCTGTTGAATCCTTTAATTACTTCTTTTAAATGTCTCTTCTTGGAAGTTTAACCCAGAATATCCCTATCATTGGCAACTAATTGAATTAAGAAGTATTTATTGAAAAAAAATCTCATGAACTCAGTCTTGTGACAGGCTTTTATTGATTTGATTTCCTTGTGATTTCTCTTCCACAGAAATAGAATTAATCACTTCCTCATCTTCTCCCAGAGCAGTTTATACACAGATTCTATTATGATACTGGTAGTTATTTTCGTCACTTATCTCCGACTATTTATTCATTCAGCAAATAATTCTGGCAAATACTGAGCAAACTTTTGAGGAATCCAGTGAGTAGAGTAGACCATGTCACTGCTTTCACTGAATGTGCAGTCAGTATGAGAGTCAGACATGGCAATTGTATATTTGTAATAGATATCGCCACGGTCTCTGTTTAGTTTTCTTACCAGATAGTCCAGATTCTCTTTTGAGTCTTCCTCTCCCATGTTCCTGCAAACCTTTCCCAAGAATAATACTGGATGCTACTCATCCAAAAAGGGTCCTGTTCTGCTTTTAAAGGGAAGTTCATTCATTCTTGAGCTTTCACTTTTGACTCACTCCCAAAAGCAGTTTGCGTTGACATTGGCTCTCAGCAGGACCATGTCCATTTGTCCACGGGTATTCCTGGACAGGGAGGTTTTTATTCTGGGATCCACAATTTTAGTGCATTTAGTTGACATTCACATTAGGACTTGTTCTCCACCATTAAATAAAGTGCCAGGACAGCTGAATCCGGAGATGTATTCAAGCTTGACTGCAAATTTCGTTGGAACCAGCCATCCCTGCAAAGTGCTATCATCGTGTTGAAAACAAGTCACCAGTTTTGGCTTCCTCTTTTCATCCAAGTGTCTCCCCATTGAGGTAAATGACTTTCCAACAGAGAACAGATTTGAGAGTATTCTAGTTCTCCAGAATAAATATTAGTTTTGAAGCTGAGTTGGGCGATTTTTATATCTCCTCTCTAAAAAGGCCCTGGAAGCCTAATAAAATTTAACCCAAATCTCCCTAAGGAACTCTGCCCACTTAAGCAAAAGAAAGTGCTGCAAATTAAAAAATAAAACTAAAAAAATCTCAATATATTCTTTCCACTTGACTAATACTTGCATAACTAAAAGAGTACTTCAGTGACTTTGCACTATAAAGATGATCTGATCCAAGGTGACTTTGAATCTCTACTTATCGTTACAATGTTTAGAATTTTTCTTTATTTGGATACTCTTTATAATTTCAAACTGCAAGTGATTTAAAACAAAAGTAAATGGTGCTAGAATGACTTAGGACAAGGGCAGCGATCTAGTCTGGAGGGTGAGGGAAGACTAGAAGAAGGGAAAATATGAAATTAAAGAAATAAATTTTGACTTGAGATTTGAAAAATGAATAGTAGTTAAAGACAGTGAATAAAAGGGCTAAATGTTTTTTTCAATACTGGCTATGCATTAGAATCACATATTAATCTTTTAAACTATTGATGCCAGAACCCCCACAGCATAGATCAATTGAAGATATCAAGATAGTGGTGGGAGGAAGAACATTGTTTTTTTTCAGTACGAGATACTATACGAGGTTGGAAAGAATGGCTTGGGTTAACTCATCCTCTTTTGCAGTTTAAGTCTTTTGATCATTATCTTAAGAAAAATGGGAAGCCATTGAATAATTTTAAGCAGGGTAGCATCATGACCATGTTAAAAAATAAATAAATAAATAAACCTGGATTACTGAAAACAACACAGATTTGAAGAGCAAGACCAGATAAGTGGAGTTCATGGGCGGCATTAGAGATGGAAATAAATAAATAAACTCGATAGATATTTAACTTAAACATATTATATATGTATTATATATATTTACTTTTTGGCTTGAATATGATAAGAAAAGAAAGATCTCAAACATAACGTGGGTTTGTGGCTTGAGCAATTAATTTCTTTATTCATTCAAGGAGCATTAATGGAGTACTTATCGTACACATATTCTGGGAATAAATAGAAATCAAGATAAAAATGTACCATGTCCTCATCAAAGAAAATAGACCATAAACAGATTTTTAAAATGGCATAGTGAGGAATGCTTCCCAATAAATAAAGCAGAATAAGATTATGCTGGGAGTGTGACTGGGTGACTACATTAGCATGTGTAATCTGAAAGAAAATGATCTGGATGAACAGGAGTCCATCATGGGAAGACAAAGGGGCCAATTACTGCCTGCAGAAGGAATAACTGGTTTAAAATTTCTGTTAACTAGGAGAAAGCTAATTTGGGGAAGAAGTGAAATAGTAGTTATGCAAATGAAAAGATACCTTTGAGAAATGCAAGTAGAAGGTGTTTGAAATTTGTGCCCAGAGCCCAGATGAGGAGTCTGACCTGAAGGTAAATGCATTAATCCTTAGAATGTAGATGGTAATATAAAATGGGTATTAGGATGAAATCACTGAGAGAATGAGAAAAAGTTGAGCCTGGGAGTGGGCCTGTGCAGGGTAGGAGAGGAGAATAAACACTAGGAGGAAGTGAAGTAGGCAGAATAGGGGATGAGGAGTTGTGGAGAAGAGTGATCATTGGGGGAAGATACTGCTGAGAAGTCCAGTGAGGACAGAAAGCAGCCCGTTCCCTTAGAGGATTTGGAGACCGTTGGTGAAAGCAATGAGAGCCATTCTCTAAGGAGTCAGACTTGTAAGCTACATAGAACAGCATGAATTGAAGAATGAATTGATAATGGAAAAATAGAGGCAGCAGGAAATACCATTTCCTTATTATCTGTGAATGGGAGAAAGGAAAGCAAGAGCCAGAAGTGGAAAAGAGATCTGGGGAGCTTTCATTTCTTTCTTTCTTTGATTTTAATTATTTTGTTGGATGATGATGAAGAAGAACCAGGAGAGAAGGGCAGGGGGAGGGAAAGGCAGGGATGGAGAGAGAGAAGGGAAAAGAAGGGAAGGAAAGGGAGGGAGGGAGAGAGGGAGGGAGTGACTGAGGGAACGGACTGGATTTAAAAAGAAAAACAGATGACAGGTCTTTGGGGAAGAGTGAGGGGGAAGATCCAGAACACAGAATAACAAATGGAGTATTAAGGAAACTCAAGATTTCTAAACTGTATTTTAAAGTTCATGTTTTACAATTATTTATTTTACTTGCCGAAGTTATTTTTACAAAAGGGTTATCTTTAATTATGTTCCTAGTTCTAAGAGTAATACAATTAATTTAATAGTTGTATTAGGATTAATTATCCCAAGGTATAGTGTTTTATATCAACCTGCTATGATAAATGCAGTTTAAGTGAACACAAACGTTTTTCTAAAATAAGCATTCTAACATATAAAAAAATTGTCTCATTGTTGCAAATGAACATTTCTTGAAACTATTTTTATTAGTTTTCTATTCCTGCTTGACAAATTATCACAAATTTAGAAGCTTAAATCTAAATCAGTTTTTTAAATTGACATATAAAATTGTGTGTGTTTACCATGTACTATGTGATCTTTTGAAGTCTATTTACATTGTGAAATGGCTAAATCTAGCTAATTAATATGCATTACTTCACATAGTTATCATTTTTTGTGATAAGAACACTTTACATCCATTCTCTTAGCATTTTTCAAGAATATAATATATTATTAACTATAGTAGAGTACAGCATGTTAAGTGAAATAAGATGAGCAAAAAAAGACAAATACCACATAATCTCACTCATATGTAGAATGTGAAAATGATGATCTCATTGAAGTAGAGAGTAAAACAGTAGTTACCGGGGACTGATTTGCTTAGAGGTCAGGGACCATTGGGGAGTATTCATCAAAGGATATAATATAAATTTTCAGTTAGATAGAGGAATAAGTTCAGGAGATTTATTGTACAAAATCCATTTATTTGCTCGAAGTTTGTAGGGCAGAAGTTCAGGCATAGCATGGATGGGCCCTTTGCTCAGTTTCTCACAAGATTTAAATCACGTAAAGATTTTGGCCAGACTTCATTCACACCTGGAGCTCAGGGTACTCTTTGAAGCTCACATGGTTGTGGCAAGATTCAGGTCCTTGTGGCTGTAGACTGAGGTTCCCCCCCCGTTTCCTTGCTGGCTATCAGCCAGGAACTGATCTCAGCTCTTAGAGGTCATCCTCATTCCTTGCCACATGGACCCCTCTATTTTCAAAGCCAGCTCTGAAGAGTTTTCCATGTGTCCCTCTGTTGTTTTGAATCTCTTTTGCAGGAAGAACCCAGTCCCTTTTAGGAACTCATTTGCTATGAAGTAAAATTTTTCTTAACATCTAATGTGCCATCTAACATAATCTAATTATGGGAATGACTACCATATCATATGCATCCCAGAGATTGCATTGGGCAAGTGCAACAACCCAAGAAGATCTTGGGGCCCTCTTATAATTCTGCCCACCATACTATTAAAAAAATCAATATCATGCAAAAGTGTATTTCACTCCTAAGCAAAAAGACTTAGAAAGAAACTTTACAATGACAAGTATATTTTTAGTTTAAATATTATGCTAACTTAGGACTAACTGGTATATAAATACTTATGGCTATCTGAAGCATCAAATTC
The DNA here is from genome assembly GCA_963575035.1 of Avahi laniger. Classification (NCBI taxonomy): domain Eukaryota; kingdom Metazoa; phylum Chordata; class Mammalia; order Primates; family Indriidae; genus Avahi; species Avahi laniger. The sequence continues at coordinate 7,815 of CAUYSK010109283.1, read as the reverse complement.
AGTGTTTTGTGCTATTATAAGCATTTATTTTGTCTCAATGTTTTTATTGTTAAAGGTTGTGGCTTATGGTTGCAACTTAATTTTGATCAATATTAAATTGAAAATATTTAAAGCTTGTGACTAGAGGAGAGTGAAAATGGATTTGTGAAAATGTCAGCAGGTGTTGGATTTCTTAGCTGAAAGACGAAAGTTAGGAAAGAGTGCCCCTGTTTTGTTTGTTTGTTTCTTTGTTTTTAATTTGCATTCAACAGAGCCAAGCACTGAGTCTGGCACAGAGTACTTCTGAAATACACATTAAATTGCATGTTGATATGGGCAGTTTCTGGATAACCACATGATCAAAAGATAATGATGCATGTTTAAAGGCTATTTGCATGAATAGGTAGATGATTTGCAGCTATCAGTTTAGGTGCTTTGTGATCCAAGTCAATTTCCAGTGTATGTTGTTAACGTGGTTGTCTCTTAGGCTTGAAAGCCATGAGCTACCACATCCCATTTTTTTATTTTCTTTCCACTCTGCCAACAACTTGCAGGATGACTTTGTAAAATCATAATTTTTAAGTTTTCTCTTCTCTTCTACCTCTTGGGAATTCAGGGTGGAATAATTAAACAATAATGTGAAGTGTGAAGGTGGTGGGTGTTTTGTTCCCTCTGAAAAGCGTGCTTTCATCAAAGTTGAACAGAATAGTGCCAGATTGGCAGTTTTGATTCCAAGGAAAAAGATAATCTTTCTCCCTGATAGCATCATCCCTTCACCAGCCGTCTGCCCAGTAGCTGCAAGAAAGTGAAACTTCTTTCAGAATATTACAAGGGTGTAAATGTTTTGGTTACATAAATTGTTTTTGTACCATTTCAGTCAAAGTTATTTAAAAAAATCTGAAAACCAAGCAAGAAGTTAGCATGGTTCTCACACCATTACATCAGTAGAAGGGCTTGTGGGAAGGTTGTTTTGCATATCTGTGATGGCAGCATTCTTCCTCCCCTGCAAAGAATGAGATGCTATTGGGCCCGATTAATACCTAAGGATATGGCAAATGGTTTGTTTCAAATACTCATTTGCTTACAGGCTGTTTCTGGGTGTTTCAATTAAAGATTAGGACATTTACCAATTATTCTGGGTATTCATTGCTGAGGAAAGCGTGTGCTGGTCTCTAAACCAGCTATACTTCCCAGTAATTGGGATTTTGCATTGCTTTGGTTGCAGGCATCAGCATATTTTCTGTTTTCGTTTCTTTCAACCTTTATTGCCAAGTAATTTTCAGACACTGAGAACTCTAACAACTAAAGAGATGTAGGCTTTCTCTGCCTCTTGTTTTGATATGTAAATTAGAATCCTGGAATTATTAAAGCATTGATAATGCTTTCCTGTCTATAACATTAAAATTTGAAAGCTGCAGCTAAAGGCCCATTTAAAAAACCAAGAAAAGAAAATGAAACTACTTTTCTTCTTTTCTGTTTTGTCCTGTTTTTTAAGCAGAGGTATAACAAAAGAGAAATTAAGTTGAGGAAATTATAAAAGAAGACAGTTCATACTGATCGATAAAGATCTATATATATATATATATACACATTTTAGGTTAAGACATACAAAATAAGAAATGTTCTAGCTGTGTGTGCATGCGCTTAGCTTGAAATTTCACTCATTGATGATAGTCATTATAAGGCAGAAACATCCAAAAGTATCTCCTTTATTTAAGTTTTGTAGAGCATTTCACATCCTAGAATGAATGAATGAATAATCAGTACTAGACAATCTGTCCGCGGTACTGATGTGAATCCCGACATAGCATCCTCTTCCAGAATAGTTCAGGCTTGTTTTCTTGTCTCCGTCATCTCTTGCTTAGATGTTACATAAAATGTGTTTTCAATATAAGTTAATTCATTCATCTGTTTAACAGATGCCTACTGTGTGTCCAGCACAGAACTAAGGGCTTGGGATACACACTTGAATAAAACAATATATCTTCTCTCATGACACTTACATAAATAAATGAAGATAAAAATACTATAGGGGAAAGAAGAGAGGATGGAAGAATAATAGGACGGGGGCAGGCAAGTAGTAGCAAGTGACCAAATGATGGAGGTGGAGTAAGAGGAAGAGTACTAGCAGAGACGGTTAGGGAGATATTGCAGATGAGATCATGAAAATCTGTGTAGCCCACTGAAAAAACTTTGGCTTTCACTCTGAATCAAATGGAATTCTGAGAAATGGCATGACTTGAGTTTCATTTTAGAGGATCATTCTGACCCTTGTACTGGGAATAGACTGATGGGGATAAGAATGTGAGCAAAGGTGCTGCTTAAAAGTACTGCAGGAGTCCAGACCAAAGATGATGATGGCTTAAACCAGGGTGGCAGCTGTGGAGCAAAGTTACAGATTCTGGCTACATATACTATAAAGCAAAACAAATCAGGAACAACCTGATAGTATGAAATTTAAGTTTTCCTGCCATGGAGGTTAAACCTTCCCAGATCTTTCTCAACATCATACACATTAGTCACTCCTTCATGCTACTACTGTATTCTGGCAACCCACATGCCTAGGCTTCAGGAATCATGATGCTCTGAGGCAGAATGAGAACTCCATTCACACCAGAATAAGGTCCAGCTCCTGAAAAACTATTTCTTGTTCCAGGATCTTCCTATTTGATAACAGAGATTCCACTTTCGAATCTTTCATGGAGCCCTTAGACAGAATGCAAATGATCAGTGCGTTTCTACAGGTCTTAGTTATTCAGTCGTTAATAATTCTGCACATAAAACATCCCAGTCTGGTATAGACTGATTTTGTTTGAGTCTTGACTCATTCGTCTTCATTGGAGGTCTCTCTTCCAGCTTCTGGGGCAAATGAAGACTAGATAAGGTTTCTGTAATCTTTAGGGTCTCATTTTCTCTCTCTTTGAATAATTGCTGAATAAGAACCCATGTAAGCCATGTAAGAACTTTTTTATGGAAAAGGCAGGAAAAATTATAATAAAACATGAATGTGTCTTTCACTTGCCCTGGATGAATGAGTCATTTAAATAAATGTTGCTTATGCTTTTTTCATTTTTTTTAATTTTTTAATTTTAATTTTAATTTTTAGCATTTTTTTATTTCAGAATATTACGGGGGTATAAATATTTAGGTTACATATATTGCCTTTGCCCCATCCAAGTCAAAGCTTCAAGCGTGTCCATCCCCCAGATGGTGTGCACTTCACCCATTAGATGTGAATGTACCCATTCCCTCCTCCCCCCTCACCTGCCCGACACCTGATGAATGTTAAAAGTTTTTCATCTCTACCATTTCTGCACAGAAACCTTTCCACCCAGTCTAGAACATTCAATACAAACATCCTGGAAATATTAACATCATAATGTTCTTCTTTTCCTTGATTATGACAGATTTCCTAGCTGGTGATAAATATGTTTTTAAACAGATAGTCATTTGAAGGAATCAATGGTCATTTAAAAAATTATATACATTTTTCCCAGGTATACCTAATGTGTGTAACCTTGGTATGAATTCAAAGGCCTATATATATTTGATACATACTATTGTCTACTTCTGACATTGTCAATTCTCATTTTAATAATTGTTTATCTTTAATTTGAAACAAATATATTTCAAGTAGGAAAAGTCCTTTGGAAATTGTACTGACATGAAAGCATCTTTTGCTGTTTTCTCATGGTGATTTGCAAAATATAGTAAGCTATGCGGAAAAAACAATCCATAGTCCAAAGTTTGGAAATTCAGCATACTTTATCACCTGCTTCTATATATTTAGCAAGCACATGTGGATTAAAGTGTCTCGGATGTCCTCTAATGAGAAACCCAAAATTTACTTGATCATGGAATGCCCTCCTTTCTTTTTCCACAATATTCTGTGGAACAGACGTTGGCAAATGCTGGCCTGTGAAAGTGCCTGCTCAGTGGTAAGGGTGGTCAGGCTGCCTCTATGTTCGAGTATTAGTCCAGTGACGTGGTTCTCTAAATCCTATTTAGAAATGTTGGTAATACAAATTAGAAATATTTTTTTGGCAAATATGTGAACCAAGCCCTGTGTAAAATATGGGGCTATATGAATATATGGATATAAAAAATTTGCAGTTTAATTTTAAAACATATATATTTTTAAATTAAACTGATAAATTTCTTTCCTATCTTTGAGCTTTTAAGACTCATAGTTTATTGAGTCCTGTGTAATGGAAATTTAAATGAACAATGATAATCAAATGGAGCTCAGCTTTATCCAACCTGCTGGGTGTGTCTAAATGGAAGCAAATAACAGTTCTTCCATTACAGATATTCAGCTCCTATAATCACATAAAGGATACGCTCTGCATAATTTGAAGCTAGAATGGCCACAAACTTGATCCTTGTTCTGTGGGCCTCAGACATTGTAAGAACTTGGTAAATCTGTGTCAACTTTTTTTAAAAGGCAGAATATGAACATCAGTGATATATAACATCTAAGTAATCAGTTATTTAGTTAATTATTTTAGATTGCTGGACCAAATCTAAGAATCTTGATGATTATCTGACCAGAGGTATGATAAAAACATTCAAATAATGGAATGCAATTCTGGGATTTCCAAGGATTGGACTAGAGTACCCCATTTTGTAAAAAGCACCTTAGGTAATTCTGATGCACACTTGGCTCTGCTTACAAACCTCTTGTCTTGTTCAAAGACACTTCAAGTCCTAGATACTCGGGAGGCTGAGGCAAAAGGACCTTCTTTACTTGTTGATACAAGTAAAAGTGGATAAGAAGGTACAAGTTAGCATGCAAATATGACAATTTTGTATGATCTATATTCCATTTTTTTTCCAGGATTATCACAGGACCTAGCATGTGGTTTGAGGACCTAGTAGTTATTCAATAAAACATGGTAGAAGAATAAATTAATTAATAAACAACTGGTGGCAACTGGCAGTGTTTTTTACCCCCTCTGAACAGGAAGGAGAGGGTCATGATAAAGTGTCTATCAAGAATAACTTTAGATTCTTAATTGGCTTCTGATTACCTTAAGTGGGTATTCAGGATTTTGATAATGATTAATGTAAGAAAATACACTAATTCACATAGGTGGTTATTTCTTATACACAACGTCATTATTACATTTTTATCAAGGATTTTATGAGTTAAGACTTTTTATATAAATTCCTTTTAAATCAGTGACAATGATCATGCATATCCAAGAGAACAATGTTCCCTACTCCGAAATCAAATTGTGACATAGTACCATCAATTCTGATTCCAAATAATGGTGCCTGTCTTGCTATCCTTTGCAGCCAGCTATTGCAAGCCCTGATATCATGTTTATTAAAATTCACATTCCATGGGACACGCTGTGCAAGTATGCAGAGAGGCTGAATATCAGGATGCCCTTCAGGTACTTTCAAATTTCATTTCATTCTATCTCAATGTGTATTAAAATTAATCTGTCTTTTGCAATACCTTAGAGCAATAAATGTAACCCTTTCTACAGGGAAAATGCTTTTTCTTCCCAAATTTCAGTTATTCTGGACAGTTTTTTTTCCTTTTAATTTTTTCACCTAATTTGGTAAATTTTCTGATTTCCTGGACATTTTATATCATTTTAAGGTGGACTTGCTTAGAGGGAACATAAAGCAGTTATTTTCAATTTTAACTTACAACAATTCCCAAGATCAATCTCACTTCTTATTTCATATGGGTGGGTAGAACTTGTTTTATTTTTGTGGAAGACAAGAATTTTAAGTGTATATACCCTTTTGTAAATAAAACATCCTTCTCTGTTATAGTGATTAGCAAGAATCATTTCTCAGGTCATTTCAACCAGGATGGTTTCTTAATTCTGTCCTCAGTACCAAGAAATAAATGATAACGAGAGGACTGCTTCTTTCAGAGAATTTCAAGCCTTCCTTTAGGGAAGCAAAGACATGAATTTCCCTATATTAAGCATCTTCGGTTATCATTCTTCTCCATCAACTCTCATAATAAAATTTAACAGTGCTCCACTGTATGCAAAGTATTCACTCATACTGGAGACATGAACATTTACATTGATATAGAGCTCAATATGTATTATTAGCTGCTAAGAAGTTTTAAAAGGTTCAGCATAAACAGGATGCCAAGTAAAAGAGCCTGTAGGTAATGAATATAAGTGAACGCTGAAAGTGCAATTCAAAAATATGGAGAACTTTCTCAGACGTGGTATCATGAAAGCATCCAACCCTGGTAGGAGTTCTGACATCCTCAAGTTTTTTGACAAGCCTCTATGGTATTCAAGATAAAATACCATAGAGGTATTGATCCCATCTTCATCATTTGAAACACCTCAGACTTGAAAGATGAAACCACAGGCATCGCCCATAAATCAGAAATTGATTTAGTGTTGGCAACTACTGAGGAATCTTTCTGGCAATATTACAATTAAATATCTGAATTAGTTCACCTTCATACTTCTAAAGGTTTAAGAGTTCTCTAAAGAGATGATATTTAGGAGATATGAAAATAATACTTCAAAAATCTTGGCAAAAAATAAAAAAACAAAAGATTAACAAAGGAAAAGTCTTTCTAATTCTTCAGCACCTTAAACAAATGATTGGTAAGATTCCTAAAAAAAATATCCCCGAGATTTGCACATTTTTATAAAACTTGGTTCCTGAAGGAAGTAAATAAGGGCCTGTGAGATATTATTTGTGTTGATTAGATAAAGTCTATAGAGCATTACTTTTAATTTAGGTCATTATTCCGAACTAATCTTGAGACTAAACCTAGGTAAGTTTGCATTTGTGCTAAACTACATTTCTTGAGTTCTTGAAATTTTTATCTTCACACTATATAATCTTCTAAAAAGTCTTTTGAAATACTTGAGCAGAACTTATTACTGATTATAGTAATATATGTATAATAATATGCTGATAATAGGAAAATTCTTTCTCTTTTCCCTGATTTCTTCTTGTTTAGTCTGTACATATCCATGTAGAATAAAAACAATGAGATCAATTTTAACCTATCAAATAATTTTATAAGCACTAATCTTCAAATTTAGCATAGATATGATAAATAATCACTAATCACTTTTGTTTATTCATAGTAGGAGTCAAACTTCATAAAAATATTCTGAAAGAAATTTAAAACATTTTTGTGAGTCTTATTTTCAGAGCCTCCATGTTCTATCTTACGGATATAGTTGAAAAAATAGAAAAATATTAACTGAAATATAATTTATAATTGTGAAAAATTGAAATATCTTCTATGTTCAACATTAGAGGAATTAAGTAAATTAGAATATACCTTTGCAATGCAATATAATCATTTATAAAATAAATGAGTATAAAGATTTCTTAATGATTGTAGGGAAATAGAAAATAAAAACTTAAATGAAAATATATAGGATATGTAATTGTTTATGAAATTTGATTTCAATAATGTAAAATGCATAACAATGCAATTGGAAGGAAATATAAGAATAGATTAAAAATGATTGCTTCTGATATGTGAGATTGTGGGTCTCTGTTATTTTGTCTATATCATTGCAAAATGATCTATTTTCCAAAAACTCTACTATGACTACATTATGTAAACACAATACACTATAAAAAATAAGTGCCACACCCAAGATAATTACCTGCTTTCTAATATGAAGACAAAATTGCTGAAAACTTCCAAATTTTGCCATCATCCTGATCCATTTCATCATTGTTTCTTTTTTTTTTTTTTTTTTTTTTTTGAGACAGAGTCTCACTCTCTTGCCTGGGGCGAGTGCCGTGGCATCAGCCTAGCTCACAGCAACCTCAAACTCCTGGGCTCCAGCAATCCTACTGTCTCAGCCTCCCAAGTAG
>CAUYSK010109281.1:0-24220 GCA_963575035.1 Avahi laniger | reverse complement strand
GCATGTTAAGACACTCAGATACTGGCACTGGTGGGAACCCTTTGCCACAGTGGACACTGTGCTGCTCCACCTGGGTCTCCTTTTCAGGGCCGAAGCCCCATCCACATCCGATGGCTGGGACCATCACAGTTGACTCCTCATTGGAATTGCCCTTGTCCACCACAGGGGACAGCCTCAGGCAGGTTACATTTTCTCCTGGGGGTGGCCATGGCCAATGACTGTCTGATTTTGGGATACAAAAGCCCAGCTGCCTTCCTCAGTGTGGGACAATTCTGAAGGGCAGCCCCAGATCCAGAGCTCTCTGGAGATTAGCTGAGGCCTCACTGAACTGCATTTCAGACCAGCTTCTCCTTCCAGTCAATCCTGCTTTTCTCCTTTCCTTACAGGTGCATCTCCTACGGCACTCCTCAATGAGCCATCTGCATGCACCTCTCCATCTCAGTCTGTTTCCAGGAAATCTGATCTAGAGCACATCCCTGGAGCTCAAGGTGCCAAAGGTGCTGGAGCCTGGAGCAGAGGCGGACTGCAGAAGCTGGCATGGTGGAGAGATGCAGCTACCACCAGGGACGCGGGGCCAGAGCAGAGAGGAAGAGACACCCAAACTTCGCTCTCCTCCCACTCCCCAACACCCATTCCATCATCTTTCACTGGACAACACCAGCTGGAAACCAGTATGCAGGGTGACTGGGTAATGAAGTCCACAGAGGCCACTCCTGGGAACAAAGAATAGGACATAAAGTGGACTCGGAGTGGGGAGTGGCAAATAGAGAATAAGTAGCACAGGATCTCCCATTTATGTAAACAGGAGTCATCTATATATACGTGCATACATGCACACACAAAATATGCTGGTTACGCACAGAAAACTTCTGGAATAGTATGGAAGGAAAATGTAAATAGTGGTTGCTTCTGGTAAGGATAAGTGTGCACTTAGGGTATGTAGAAGACTTGTTCTTCATTCATTCTCTTCTGGTTGTCTGAATATTTTTTTTAAAATATAAGCGCATCTGTATTTAATATTGTATTTGAAAAAATGTTAACTGAAAGTATTGGGAATTAAGGAGAGAAGTTGCAGTGAATGATTGGTTTTCTTATTTACAGATGGTTGCTAGGTTTCTTACATTGTACACCATGAATACAATGAGAAAAGGTCCGTGCTTTAATGAGGAATTTACAATTTAGTGTGGTGCAAACAGTGACAACAGTGCAATGGAACAGTGCTGTCACGGAGGTGCAAGGCAAGGTATCACGGATCAGAGAAGAAAGTGGGTCTAAATCTCTCAAGCAAGTCTACAGCTTACAGGAGATGGATCCAGGGCTGAGGCTAACATGAGGCTGGACTGTAGAACTTGCCAAGGACAATGGGAGGAGAGGAAGACCTATGGATATAGAATGGCAAGAGCAGGGAAGTACAGAAAAAATGGCGAATTAGTGGTGATCTCCTGGCTCTCTGCTCCCAGAGTAGGAGGTGAAGAACACAGACAGCTACACATGCGTGGATCACTCTCCCACAGGAACAGCATCGTGAATCTATAGAGAAAGCAGCGTGGGACAAGCAGCGCTGGGAAAAAAAAGGTGAATTGGAGAATCGACCGCAAAATCCAGAGAGTGCGAGACATACAATAGGAATAGAGCATGGGACAGGCGCGCCCCTCGGCCGGCTGGGGCAGTGTGATCTGACCCACAGGAGGACGACTGTTCCTCCATTGATCTCCACATCCACTCAGGCAGGAAATCACCTGAAGTCAGTGCAAAGTTGTGGCAAGGGCTGTGTGGAGAACAGACAAAAGCAGGAAACATTTTGAACTCCCCAGTGCTCTGTGCTAGGTCTGCACTGGATGGGGGAAGGACTGGTCTGAGTGGGCACTTCCCGAGTCCGCAGGAAGGAGTTTGGAGACAGGCACCTCGCCTCTGGCCGTTGCGGGAACCAGAACAAGGTAGGTGAATGCCTAAAGGGAGGCTCCACCCTTCGAAACCACGGAAGATTCGACTGGCACAGGGTGGGACAGAAAGTACAGATCCCCCTACAGGACTGATGTGGGACACTGGGTCAGAGAAGCAGTGGGGACAGCTGGCGGCTGGTTGAGACAGCCTGCCAAACCCAGCTCCTGCTGCACCCTCCCCCTAGCAGTCGCCTCCAGTGCTGGCTCTCTGTGGGTGGGCAGCCGCCATTTTGGAGGTCCATAGCCTAAAAACGCTGTGGCATGTTGCTGATCTGGGCACCACCCCTTCTCCATCCCAGCAGGGCAAACCCAGGCAACGGACTCAGGCAGTGCCACTGCCCCTGCCTGGCAGAGCAGGCCCTGACATTGGAGGAGGGGAGTAATGAGAGACACCACTTTCTGGGCTGGGAACCCCGGTGGCCTTGGGAAGTGCTTCCCCAAGCCCAGGGGCTTGACTTCCCCTCCAGCAGGACAGACCCCACCCTTGGAGGCAGGGAGAAAGGAGAAAAGTTGCTTTCTCTGTGTGACTGGGGTGAATCTGTAGGACCTTGGAACTAAGCAAAAGGGGACACACTATTGATTTGGTCCAGCGGATTGGTTTTGATCATCTGATGAGAACATAACATCAGGGCTTGTCCTTGGTGCCTAGTCCACGGCCAGCTTTGGGGCTTGTGGTTTGGGTAGGAAAATCTGGGCCAGAGTCCTTAGCAATTGCATCAATTGACAACCCCCACCTGGAGCTGCCTCACAAGTGTGGCAAAAGAGCCCTGAATAACATACAGCTCCCCCACTAGCAGCAGATCAAGCAACCTCTGAAGTGTACACTCTTAGGCTCACAGGTACCTGTTGCTCTTCTCACCCCACCTAAAGTAGTAACAGAGCTCAAGTAACCCTTGGAAGTGGCATAACATTTCCCAAATACTGCGACACTTGTATATTCCATTTGCGGATTTAGAGCCCAATACAAAGGTATTGCAATACCTTGATAATCTACTCCTCCATGCAAACTACAAACAACAAAAGAGAGGGTAACCCCATGGCCCAACACAGTGCCTTCCATCTCAAACTAGTGGAGGGCAGCAGAGTCACACACGCAAGAGTGATTCACCACCTGGAAGACTAAGCAAGGGGTCCACACTCACTAATCTCCTTTGGCAAGAGGTGAAAACAACACGTCAGAGATAACCCAACAGACTAAAATGCCTCTAAGGCAATACAAGACCAGAGCACATCTCCCAAGCACTGTCAAGGAACATCCCTTCCAGGATTTGGAGTTAAAGCCATAAACCAGCCCCAGTGCCCCCAGTTCTTGACAAAGTAGACTGATGAGAAAGAATCAGCAAAATAAAACAGGAAACATGAAAGATCAGAGAGAAAAGTCACCCCCAAAAGAAAATATTCAATCTCCGTCAATAGATACTAACTTACACGATATGATTAAATTGACAGAGGAAGAATTCTGAATATGGATTGTAAGAAAACTCAATGGAATTGAAGAGAAAATAGAAACCCAACATAAAGAAGCCACAAGAACAATAGAGGAAATGAATGAAAAATTCTCTAAAGAAACTGAAATACTACAGAAAAACCAAACAAATCTTGGCGATGAAGGAGGCTTTCCAGGAACTTCAAAACACAGTGGAAAACCTCAAGAACAGAATGGATCATGCAGAGGAAAGAATCTCAGAACTTGAAGATGATGCCTATGTCTTAAACAAATAAGATGAAGAAAAAGAACACAGAAACAAGAGATAAGACCAAAATATGTAAGAAATGTGGGATTATGTAAAGAAGTAAAATATAAGAATCACTGGCATCCCAGAGAGAGAAGAAAATACACCAGGGCTGGAAAACTTATTTCATGGAATACTGGAGGAAAATATGCCTGACCTGGCCAGAAATCTATATATCCAGATACAAGAAGCACACAAAACTCCTGGGAGACTCAATGGGAAAAGGCAGTCACCACGTCACATAGTTATTATGCTGGCCAAAGTAAACATGAAAGAAATAATCCTTTGAGCAGTGAGGTGAAAACAGCAGATAACCTACAAAGGAAAACGTATCAGACTAACTGCAGACTTCTCAACTGAAACTTTACAAGCCAGAGGGATTGGGTGACTATCCTTAATCTTCTAAAACAGAATAATGGCCAACCTAGAATTTTCTACCCGGCAAAATTAAGCTTCATCTATGAGGGAGAAATAAAGACCTTCCCAGACAAACAATCACTGATGGAATTTGCAAAGACCAGACCAGCCCTACAGGAAGTACTCAGACCTGCATTACACACTGAACAGTGCATTAGACACTCTCCAAAGTAAAATCACTCAAGAATTAAAGTCTAGAACCTGGACTCCATGATGGCTCAAGGAGTAAAACAAAACAATAGAAATTCACCCAACAATATGAATGGAAATCTACCTCAAATATCAATCCTCTCAATAATGTGAATGGCTTAAATTGTCCTCTGAAGGGACGTAGACTGACAGAGTGGATAAAAATCCACAAGCCTAGTATCTGCTATCTACAGGAAACACATCTAACCCACAAAGATGCTTTCAGGCTCAAGGTCCAGGGATGAAAAACAAATCTTCAGGCAAATGGAAGTCAAAAGAAAGCAGGGGTAGTTATACTAATTTCAGATAACATAAGCTTTAAAATAGAAAAAGTAAGAAAGGACAAAGACTGCCACTATATAATGGTGAAAGGGAAGATCCAACAAGAAGACTTAACAATTCTTAATATTTATGCACCCAACTCAGGAGCACGTGGGTACATAAAACAAACCCTGTCTGATCTAAATAGCATGATAAACAATAATGCCATAGTTGCCGGGGACTTCAACACCCCACTGAATGAACTGGACAGATCTTCCAAACAGAAAATAAGCAAAGAAATAATGGACTTAAACAGAGCTCTAGAACAAAAGGGTCTGACAGACCTCTACAGAACATTCCACCCAAATAAAGCTGAATATACATTCTTCTCATCAGCTCATGGAACTTTCTTCAAAATTGATCACATACCAGGCCACAAATCAGACCTCGACAAATTCAAAAGAACAGAAATTATATCATGTATCTTCTCAGATCATAGTGGTATAAAATTAGAGTTCAATTCCAACAGAAATACTCACCACTTCACAAAGTCATGGAAGTTAAACAATCTATTGTTGAATAACTCTTGGGTCAAGGAGGAAATATAGAGAGAAATCAAAAGATTCTTCAAACTAAATGATAACAGGGACACAAATTATCAAAATCTGTGGGATACAGCAAAAGCATTCCTGAGAGGAAAACTAATAGCATTAAATGCTCACATCCAAAAAACAGAAATCTCAAAAATCAACAACCTAATAAACAGTCTCAAAGAATTGGAAAAAGAAGAATAAATCAATTCAAAACTTAGCAAAAGAAAAGAAATAACTCAAATGAAATCAAGAATAAAAGAACTATACAGAAGATCAACAAAACCGAAAGCTGGTTTTTCAAAAAGATAAACAAAATTGACAGCCCTCTTGCCAGATTGACAAGAACTGGAAGGGAAAGGACTTTAATAAACTCAATTAGAAACAAAAAAGGAGAGGTCACAGCAGACACCACAGAAATACAAAACATTATCTTTGAATACTGTAGAATGGCAAGAGCAGGAGAACCTTGGATACTGTATTCAAAGTTTAGATATTTAAAATCCATGGAGAATAGTATTTGTTTTTTAAACTGAGCTAAAATTAAGTGCAAGTCGATAAGTTTTATTTAAATGTATGTATATACCTGTGTATACTGTCCCAACCAACATTTCTGTTACCCTAGAAATGTCCCTTAGCCTCCCTCCACTCCATCCCCACCTCCTAGAGGCAACCACTCTTCTAATTTCTGTCATCAAATATTATTTCTGCTTGTTGAAGAATTTCATAAAACAAGAATCATTCAGGATCTACTCTTCTGAATCTGACTTCATTTCTTAACATAATGTTTTTGAGATTTATCCCTGTTAAGTTTGCCAGATAAAATACAGGATGCCCAGTTAAATTTGAATTTCAAACAAACTACGATTTTTTTAACAAAAGTATTTCCCATGCGATATGTGCATTTTTATTTGCTAAATCTGGTAACCCTAACCCATATTGTTGTATTCTTAATATTTTCTTAAAATGCTGACTAGTATTCTATAGTATAAATATAACACAATTTTGGTAATTTATTCTCCCATTAATGGATATTTAGGGTTTTTTAGCTGTTATGAATAGAGTTGTTGTGAATATTATTATACAAATCTTTTCGTGAAAATATGTTTTTCTTTCTTTTGGGAGAAATACCTAGACTTTCTGGATCATGAGGTAGTATGCTTTTTTTTTTGTTGTTATAAGAAAACTTCATTTTTTTCACTTTACTGAACTCCATGAAAGAATTTTGAGCTAGGGAGTGACATGGTCCAATTTGCATTTTGGACATATCCTTCTGGCATCAATCAGGAGCTGGTAGATGGCAGGGATAAGACTGGAGGCGGGGAGGATGTAGAAGGCCATTTCATAGTCCACACAGGATGGGGGATAATTGAATTGTGGTGGAAGAGAGGATGATAGCAGAGAGATTTAGGAGGCAGAATCAATAAGGCATCTTGATGAATTGTCAGTGAGAGATTATGGGAGAAGGAGAAGTCTGAGTGTCTGGCTTCCTGCCAGATCATTGCCTAGCAGTGGTAAGGACGATGTCTGCTTTATTCACTGAACTGTATTTAGTATAGTGTCTGATCATAGTAGGGTCCAAATAAACTTTTGTTGCCTGACTCGTGCTCCGTGACTCTAACAAAAAAGTACTCAAAATCCGTTAATTGTATTTCCATCAGCATTTTTAACTAGTACAAATATGATAAGTGCCATATACAAAAGGCTATCATAACAGAGAGGAAAGAGAATATGACATTTAATTAATGAGGATTACTTTTTGCCAGGCACTATAATTTCAGATTCTTTTTAGCAGCTGAATTGTTCCCAAAGTCACACTATCATTAGGGTTTGGAGGGACCTTGAAGAGGTATCTCATCCACTCTGTTTTGGAGACTGATGGTCCTGAGTTAAATCCTTTCTTTGCTTCTGATTAGCTATGTGACAATGGCCAAGTCACTTACCTCTCTGAGCCTCGGCCCCCTCCTCTACATGCGAAGCTTAAATGAAGTGGTGTGTATATGTACCTCAACAAACTTTCTCTCTCCCCCTCCCTTCTGTACCTATCAACAGTAGGCGAGCACAGCTGTGTCCTTCTCACATACAATTGGTTGATAGATATGCTCATCAAATCAGCCCCCAAATCAGCCACTTGAGTCCAAAGAAGCAGCATCAAGTGTTAGCTGTGACCATACCAATGCCCTCCCCTCCACGTTGCATGTAGAGAGTGGCTGGTGAGACACAGCTTTCTGCCAGTCTAATGTTTTGCACAGTCTCTTTTTGAGTAATCGACATCTCCCATTTGATTTTTTAGTAGCCTTTTTTTAGTGATTCAGTGCCTGAACTTGAATTCAGACAGACCAGAGTAGCTCTCAGTGCCTATTTGCTGTGTGACATTAACCGAGTTGCTTAACCCCTCTGAGTGTCAGTTTCTGCATCTATAAAATGGGGATCAAGAACAGTACTTATCTTTCCATTTGAAATGATGGTTGAGGTGAGGTTTGGAAAGCCCTTAGCGCAGAGCTTGGGAGCTTGGGAGCACTCAATCAAGGGTGGCTAGCAGGCTGGCCATGGTTAGGGCCTCTGCTCTTAGAAAGGCACTGTGTTCCTCTCTAGTCAAAGCCGTCATCTTCTGTCCCCATGAGCTGGTATCTGTTCAACCTACTCCCTCTCTAGCAGAAGCACCCAGGAGTATGGGAGGTCTCACCCAAGGGCTGTACATTTGGATGGACAAGCCATTGCCCTCCACACTCTCTGTTAGCAACCAGCAATTATGATTAGAGAGCTGCAGAAAGCAGGGAATCTTTTTTCTCCATGTTAATGAAATCCTACCTGTGGCTGCACAGGTATAGGGTCCGCTGATTTCTCCAGGTTTGCCGACATGTTTAGCTCTCCCCCGGGACACACAATAATCCAGTTCCCTGTCCTTTAAGCTGACGAGGGATTCCTCCCTGGCGAGCAGCTCTTTTTCCAATGCTCTAGATGACAATGGCTCCATTCCCAAGGCATGTTGTTACAAAGATTATGTAAGACCTATAGTCAGAGAGGGCAAAACTTACCTGGAATTTCTGAGTCAAGCAGGAGCTTGGAGAGAAACAGACATCTAGAAATGAGAAATAGAATGAATGGCAATTTGAAGAATCAGATCAAATTGAGACCTTGAAGCACAGAATGAACATGACTTGGTCATTTAATACCGTGAGGGTTCTTCACAAAATAGTTAAGCTCTTGATTCTAGCTTTCTTCACTGTGTAAACCCTTCAGAGATTTCTGGTGCTCTTCCCAAGTAGCCTAACTCCAAGGGGGAAACTGACTTCAGTATCTTGTTGGGCCAAGGAAAAGCTTCCTCTTTGCCCTCTGAAGTTTCACTGAAAAATCAACTGATGAAAGGCGTATTAATAGGAGAAAACACATGCACATTTATTAATGTGCACGGGAGCCTTTCAAAGACCTCAAAGAAATGGCCAGATGGGTGATGCTTTTATACCATCTTGAGGTTACAGAAAGAATGCGGGCTTGGATCACAGCAAAACAGGTTGTGGGAGGGAGAGAAGAGGAGGCCTGGCTAGCAAAGGTGGTCTTGTCATGTAGATGAAACCTCACAGGTAGCAGCCCTCAGAGACAGTAGATGGCTACTGTTTCTTCCTGACCTTTAAAGGTGTCAGACTCTCAGTTAATCTCTCTAGACTCTCAGTTAACCCGGACAAGGGAAGGCCTTAGAAAAAACCTGGCTGCATCCAAGCAGATTTTCTCTACAGATTTACATCTGTAGAGAAAAATCTCCCCCACAGAAGATAATTTTTCAGCTGTTCTCGTATTTCCAGCCCTTCTGAATAACCATCTTGAAATACGTGGAAGAAATATATTTTGGGGAAATAGTTTAGTTTCCTTCAGGGAGAAGTCAGCCTCCTTTTTGCAGGTGAAAGGCAGCGTGGTCTGCAGGGCCCAGGAGTCAAAGGACACTGTGTGGCCTGTTAACACTGCTTTGGTGTCTTTTTACTACTCACTTTCAACTAACATGCACACGAAGTCCATAAACACAACAGACGAATGCGTATGTGCTCACAGGACCGGGAGCAGAGAGTTTTAGGCTGGTTAAGATTTGTCCTGCCACCCAGGGGCTCCTATGCTACCTGAGGAGAGACCAAGGTATAAGTAGAATACAAATTGATAAATATCACGGTAGAGACAAGCACAAAGTTTGTAGGTGTGGGTGATATTCAAAATATTTGACCACTGGTAGAGTCACTGCAAAGGGTTTCTCCCCCCAGCCATGGCAGGGTGACTGAGGGGTGCCAGACGGGCATGGGGCATTTGTGGGGTGCCAGCACTATCACCAAGACCACCTTTGTGTCCAGGCCCATCCTGGGGGTGGTGAGATGGACGCATGAGAACGAGGGGCCCTCCTTGCGCTGGCTGGTTGGCGGGCACTGCTGTGCTCAGAGGGATGGGGCAGCCAAGGCCCTGGGGATGCAGGGAGGGGCTGGGGGACTAGGGCAGTGTTGTCAGCCCGCTGGTGTGGATGCATTTCCGTATTTTACCGACGATATGGCGGTACTGATAGAGCAGCAATATCCAATGGAAATGGAACTCGAGCCATATATGCAATTAAACATGTTTTAGGAGCCAAATTAAAAAAAAGTAAAAAGAAATAGGGGAAATTATTTTTAATATTTTATTTTACTCGCTAGATCCAAACTGTTATCATTTCAACATGTAACCAATATACAACATGATTAATGATCGATTTTACTTTGTTTTTTTGAAATCGGTGTATATTTTCAAGTTGGAGCCATTCAGAGCGTCTCCGCAGACAGCTGCGTTCCCCGCAGTGGCCAGTGTAGGTCTAGAAGAAAGGCAGTCCTCTGCTCCCTGGATTTTGGGGGAGGTGACCTCCCGGTTGTCTGGAATTTCCTGCAGGATCTGCCTTTGGTTTCCTTCCCTGATTAGCCCACTGGTAAACACACACAGCCCTTAACTGGTGCAGAATTTACAATGGAGATACGTGGCTCTTTCAGCTTTGAGCTCAATGACACTAATTGTCCGGCCTATTGCTTAGTGCTGCCTTCATTACCAAGCCAAAGACTTAATTGGTCTTTTAAGCTCCTTTGAATTTTCAGAGCTAATTTATCTGCAGCCTCCTGAAACTCAGGGCACCTGTGAGTTTACTAAGGCTAAGTGGGAATTCACTGTGTGCTGAGGCCTTATTCGGCCTTTCTGGGCCCTCATTTTCCTTCTTGTGCAGTCACCTGAGATAATGGTCTTTTCCCTCCTGACTGCTGGTGACACCCACAAGCTTAAGAAGCATTTCCTGTACTTTAGCACCACCTTGTGGTTCGGAGGAAAAAAGTCCAGGAAAAGGCTACATCCATCTTGGGATTGTTGAGCTGCTTGAACAGCCTTGAAGGGCCATCTGGCTTTTGCTGTCTCTTTCGCTCTGAGAGGAAATGAGATTTGTTACTGAATATGGAATGACTCCTACAGGCTAAACCGCCTGCTGAGAAATCAGGCAACGTAATGGCTCCAATTTGAACTAAGCAGAGAGTCGTGCAGAAACATAAATCCACGCTGCCACAGTTCTATTATTTAAATTGAATTGTGTCCACATTTCACAGATGACTTGGCTTAGCCAGAGAACTTGGCATCTCTGTCTGTTGTTACTGTAAAATGTTGAGTTAATGTTTTCAGTTGCTCCAAGTTAGGAATTAACTCCTGGACATTGGTGATACATGCATGAAATTGCGCTCACTTCGTGGAGCTGCACCCAACTTGCCCCTGAATTTCATCAACAGACCTGTTAGCTGGGCCAGCATTGGTTGACTATAGTGTTAGAAAACCGATAGACGGGACACAGGTTTTACCAGGAACCATGGGCCCAGTAACTTTATTGTAAGTAACATCACCTACTTCCCTATTATCTTGCACCTATACTCCTTAATTCCTGTATCATCTGTTCCTGCCCCAAAGATGTATGAGTTTGCAATTCCCTGACCGGTTCAGAGAGGCCGTTGGGCTCTCCTGTGACCACACCATTAGTCAGTGGCAGAATGTTATTGACTAACTTACCACTCCTTACAATTGACTACTTCATCCTATGATTTCCTATTAAAAATAAGTCATCAGATTTTTGCAGAGATGTGCATGTACTCAGAGTGATAAATAGAGTTAATATCCTGAGTTCCCCAGTCTCTAAGCATCAGAACCTTAGGGGACTTGTGTAATGAAAAATAAAAATGAAATCCTAAGTCCCCAACCAACTGAATGGACTCCTCCCTCTTGGCCAAAGGGACCCCAGGGAAACCTTAAAAACGGAGTTCCCAGCTGTGACAGGACGGAGACTTGGACTCACCTCATTATACCCCCTCCTTTGCTAACCGCTATTAGACTTTCTTACCTAAAGGTTAAACAGAAACCAGCCCTTTCAAAAGACTTGCTCTGCTGCTGATTTCAACAAACCTCATGACTGCCCCTCCCTTTTGTGGCTTTAACACAACAACAGACCGGCATTCCTTCCTGATAGAGGACACTGACCATGGAGTAGTTCCAGTCAGTTTATGGAGACCGTGTACAGAGGGCCTTCATGTCCTCTGCTTCACTTTTTGAAATGTAGGGCCTAATTGTAATGCACCTAAATGTTAAGTCTCCACTGCAAAGTGAACATGGGATGCTTATTGCATACATGTTAGCCTGCTATGCATGCATACACCACCCCTTCATGAATATTCATAGTCCCTCCAATAACCTGTTGAATATGTATGTAGTTAACCTGTTATGCATAAATTTCTGTCTCATCCTCCCCCTCAACTCCTCACAATACTTGCTCTCAGCTTCTGCCCAAGACCACACTTGCCAGTCTGCAAGATGGCTAGCCTGTAGGCTGCTCTCTTTTGTGAGAAATAAAGCTCTACTTTCCAAACTTATGAACATTGTAATTCTTTAGTTGATAGTAACTATTGTTGAAGCAGCCCAAATCTATGCTCTACCCTTCATTCATTGTGTTATTTGGGCAGAATGTCTATTGATGAGATTTCAGTTTTCCTTTCTCATTAAATGAATTAATAACACATAAGGGCTTTACAGCAAAGCCTGGAAGCTGCTAAGGATTCATTGAAGATGATAATCAGTGCTGGGAACTAGGGTAGGCAAGTGAGGTTGCAAAATGGCCCTGAAAGGGAGTGCCTCACGCTGCTGACTCTCGTCCTGGCCCTGGTGATGGTGACGATAGCTAAGACTTCTGTGGCATTATTCAGAGTGTTAATGTCATTGTTGTGTACAAAGTAGGCCAACAAGCAGCTGGACAGCCATGATCTAACAATCTCTTTCCTCTCCTTTTGGGATTTTACCTTGAGGGCTTTATTCCTAGAGCAAGGCATTGTCCTCTGGGCCCATGAGAAGATGCCAGAAGAATATCTTCTTGCCATTTCCCCAAGATTTAGCTGAGAGGACATTTTAACAGGTACTACTACGGAGAAAAATGTGAGAGTACAAGAGACTTGCCTGGAGAGATAGGCTTGGAATTGAGAGGGAAGAGACTTAAAAGGAGTAGACTGCAGCGTCCTGGAGACAAGGTCCTCTGACTTCTCTACTTGGCCACGCACAGCCTTGCAGACCCTTCCTTGCTTGACAAGTGATCTGGCCCAGAGAAGAGATCCACGATGTCAAGAAATGGACAGTTACTTACAGGGTTTTAAATACCTGTTCCAACAATCATTGCAAAGAGCAATGATTATAATTAACAAGGCCAAACAACATATGCCTCTCCCTCAGTCCCCAAGTTAATGGTTTTCTATGTTGCAGCTTTTTTTCTCAGAATCAGAGCAACCTGCAATTTAAAATCCTAGATAAAAACAGACAGAGCTTTGACTTTGTCAGCTCCTGGATTGGAGACAATGCAGTGGAGTCCTGTCTGCTCTTGGCTTCACTGTTCGTCTTTTGCTAAGACTTATGGGCCGCCATACCAATCACACTTGGCGACTATGTGTATGAGAGATTTAAGTGGCACAGGAAAGAAAACCTCAGAAATAAAAATCCCTTCCCACTAGGTGGCCTCAGCACCTATAGTTCCTGTGTGACTCTCTCCTTTCAGTTAAGGCATTGGAAGGCCTTAAAAGTACAATTCTGCTGAAAGAGCGATTTAAGCTTTTATGTACCACTTTAATCTTGGTATAAAAGTACCTATTACATGAGTTCTGTGGAAGATGAGTTTTAATGGGGGTGAGGGGTATGAAATTCAGGTATTTCCCTGAAGTAAAATGTCAGCATGCAGTACAGCAGAGGGTAGGAACATTCCTTCTCATCTGCAATGTACAGCACATCCATGATGGACAGGTGGTTGGAGTCTAGGAGCAGAAAGCATTGTCACATGGGCAGCATGCTCTGAAGACTGACAGTATTTGCCCAGCATTTATTGTTTATTTGCCCTGGGCTACCAGGCAGTAACCAGGCTCTTCTGTTGGCCCTTGTAAACAGAAGAGGAAGTTTAGTGCTGGAGATGCCTTTCCCAAAGCTGGATCCTAAGGGCATATTCAAGTCTCGATGGAGGTGCAGATGTGGGGCCAGCATCAGCCAGTAAGTCACAGACCAAACCATTGGCAAGTGAGATCTACTTCAGGAAGGAAGCAAAGATATGTGAAGAGCTGAGCATCAGAACACGTGTTTGGGGGCAGCTGGGTAGACTTGGCAGAGGGAGCAGTCTCTCCAAGTCTCCTTTGAATATTTTACAGTTTAGAAACAAAGCAGGAGAACCAGGGAATTGAAACTCCTGTTTTCATAGGAGACAGATAGAGTGGGGTTTAAACCCTTATTCCTTGCTTTCCTGGGTGTATCAGTTAGGATGTTTGGATGATATTTACTATTGCATATAACAGCAAGTTGGGACCTGGGGCAGCTCTAAGGCTAGTAATTGCTGCCATCTGATAATCAAGTCCTGTCCCAATTGTTGCCATCATGTAATTAATTTCTAACTTTCTGCCCTTCCATGGTCCATGGTCAGTATGCTGGCCTTTGTTCTCAGAAATATTGTCTCATGGTAACAAAATAGTTACCATAGCTCCAGGCATCACTCATGTTCTCACATAATCACAGCAAAAGGGAAAAAAAAATGAGGAGGGATAGTAGTTTCTTCTCATGCATCCTTTTTATGAGAAAAGGAAGCATATCTCAGAATCCCCTTCAAGACTTCTCCTTGCATTCCACTTCTTGCATACCACTGATAGCTATGATATTAGATCATCATCATATTAATCCAGGTGATCTGAACCTGGATGGGTCACATGCCCATGCCCTAGTTGTGACATTTTTAGCCCCTAGAGTGAGAGGTAAATTCTGCCAGCAGGGAAGGTAAACTCTGCCAGCAATGTACCAATCCATACATTGGTCTTTCAAAATTATGTCCCCAACAGAATGCCTGATACACAAGACAAGCTCAATAAAAATGCGTTCTTTCATTTTGAGCACCCAGAGCTCAAGAATATCAGGAACCGGTGGCCTGAACAGTCTGGTGTTCTTGGGTCATGAGGGCCAGACAGAACAAATGATGGGACCAAGTGATCTCGACTCAAATAGGGTCAGCCCCTTCCTGCTAGACTTCATATCAGAGTGAGGGAGGGGCAGGGATGGGGAAGACAAAGTGGGGGATGGTAAACCCCTTGAGGAAGAAAAAGACCAGTTTTTGAATGCTTTCTATGGATATGTGCAAAGCACTTCGGAATGTGCATTTTTCCAGGACCCATTTTCTTACTGAAAACTCGGAACTTGTCCACAGGGACAAATCAGAAGAATGAGGACAAGTGTTTTGGGGAGGAGGAAAGATTTTACTTTGCCAGCAAAGAAGGAAAAATGGCAGATCTTCTCATCTCAAAATCCAAATTTCCTGAACATAGGCAGAAATACAGAGCTTTTAAAGAAAGGGACCCTCAGTTCTAGACTAATGTGGTTAATTAATCGTCCCATCTCTGCCAAAAACAAAGCCTGTGAACTCTGCCAGCCACCCACCTGGGGGGCTGGCACCATGTGGGAGTTATTTCTTTTAATAAGACTTAACCTGCCTCAGGGATGCAGGCCAAGCTGCAGTTCCCAAAAAGAGTGGGGGAAGTTTTAAAGAGACAGAAAACCTTTTTTTTTCTTCTTCAGGCCCTTCCTTCTGTTATAATTTCATATCCCCCTTAGGAAGTTGACAACCCCATCCCAGCTGCCTTTACAGGAGTGACACCTCAAGTAGTGTCATTGCAAAGCAGAGGGGTATTGGGGTGATAGTTCATGAAGATGTGAACAGAATTAACTCCCCCTGTGCTAATAATGTGGAAGCTTGTCCACATTCATATGTGGCCATCCTAACTGGAAGGTTAAGGGGACTGTCGATATGGTGCCCTGAGAATCCACATGTGGTTAGGGACAGTGTGATGCTGAAAGGGGGTGGGTCCTTTTAATGTGTAAAGAAGGAAAGAAATAGGAAAATATTTTGGGGGAAATCGTAATGAAAGTATTGATCCAGGCATGTGTGATCAATTTGTGTTAAAAATCATTAGATGGATGGATCAAGGAGAACTGAACATCCTCATAATGCCACTGTAATGAATACCACACAGATATATGACCAGATGCAAGGGGAAAACTTGCACAAAAGGGCAAGTACAATGTCAGAGCAGCATCACACTAATCCAAGGGTCAGACTTGGCATCACAAAGTGTGCGCTACGATATCATACGTCTTCAAACGTGATGCAGCTTGAACCCATCGAGCCTTCAGATGGAACTTCTGTTGTACAGGAGCAGCTAAACAGCATTGCAAGAGAGCAGCAAAGACAATTCCATATCCAGAAGGTGGTTCATTCTCCAGGATAATCAAGGCTGTCTGTTTCATAGATCTGGGGAACTGAGCTAGATTAAAAAAGACTAAAGAGGAAAAATAAAAAGGTGCAACGCCATCATTGTCCTGGGTGGGATGTCGATTTGAACAAATCAGCTAAAGGACATTTTGGGGTCAACTTGGAAAATCTGAATATTGTCTGGATATCAGTTGAAATAATAAGGCAGAAGTCATTGACTGAAAAAATAGATAATAAAATATGACTTCATTTCAGTTAAACATACATGTATGTACATATATACATAGAAAACGATCCAGAATGACACATACTAAGGTGTTATAAGTGGTGATCCCTACATGGTAGGAAGGAATGCAATACTTTTATTTTTTAAGTTTTATTTGCTTACATTTTGTTATTTTCTATACTGCATATGTTCTCCTTCTGTGATAAGTTTATTTTAAAAGGTAAAAATTATTAAACTAACATACAAACGGAGGAGAGAATAGAAAAACACAAACTGTTTAATTCTCAATTTTGCTGAAATCTGGCTTTGTCTAGAAAAATGGCTATGAAGAATAGCTGCACTGTTTATTCTCATTCCTCTTTTCATCTCAGGAGCAATTATGGAAGCTGCTAGAAGTGGAGGCTTAAATGTTTTCTGTGACCGTCAATCAATTGTAATCAATCTGGCTACTTCCACCGAGCAATAGCATTTTCTCAGTAGGGTTCCTGGAACGTATTTTGAAACCTAAGAATTTTCAGTACAAAGTCTATAGAATGTTTTTGCTTTTTAGTAGTTGGCATGAACAGCCTCCTCCTTTCCTGCTCAAGAAAAACTAAGACCCAGAATTACAAAGTGATTACTCAGGGCAGACAGCTGGTTAGTGGACAGCAACACAGGTCTCCTGATGCAGAAGCCTGCATTTCTTTCCCCTAATTACTTAATTAACTCACCATATATTTATTTATTGTCTATTATGTGTGGGTACTGAGGGGGTACAGTGAAGCAGGTGCTATTCCTGTCCACAGAGCTTGACCTCCTCTTTAGAGGAGTGCTTTGTTTCTCTGGGAATGCCCTCCCCTGGGTTCTAAAGACCCTGGTCATTTGGGCCATGAACTAAAAATCCAAATGTGCTTATGTGAATTTTCATATGATATAGAAGAGATTCTTAGTTCATCATCAAAGTTCAGTTCCAGGGGCAAAAATGCACCCTCCTCTTTCCTGGGAAAGTCAATTATCCAGTGATGATATGTGGGGAAATAAAAGAGAAAGAGCTCTATGCAAAATCAGGGTTTCTGTCTGAACCACAGCACACCCCAGGGAAAAAGTTCTTTACTGCATTCTCTGACAGGCAAGCAGTACTCTTAGGAGATTTAGGGACTTACTCTTTCATCGATTGACCATTTTGCAAGCATTTCTTAAATGAATGTTGCAGGCAGAAGTCACAAGTCAGGTGTGGCTGGAATGGGAAAGGCTGGGCTCAGCATTTAACTTTTAATCCATTTATTCTCCATAGTGGGAGAACCATCCACAGAGGGACAGGGCGGGACGTGGAAACAGATTGCTCCGATAAGGAGCATCTATGATTTCTGCAGCACAGGCAGGGCTTGGATCCCTGTTCCTGTTTTTCTCTGGAACACTGTGTTTTACAGCTTTGTAAAAGTGGATTCTGCTATAACCCAAAGTATAAGATGAATATCCAAATAACTGCAAGCCCATACTGATAAAAGTAAATGATTGAAAAAAATCAATAAATGGAGAATCAGAGACAAATCCCCTAGGATAATTTTAAATAATTTATGTAGAGACTCTGCCGTCAAGGAGGTGGAGCATTAGCCACCTCCCCTTAACTGTGGATGGTGCACAGTGACTTCCTTCCAAAGAGTACAGTGTGGACAGGGAGAGGGAAAAAAGAGTAACTTGACAGTGGAGAAACCTGACAAAACTGCTTTAGCCAGTTGATCAAGGTCAACGTCAACAGTCATAAACCGTGTTAATAATATGTCCCTTTGATATGATGTGATGAAAACATTACTTCATCTATGTGATCTTCCTCCCCCAAAACCCATAACTCCAGTCTAATCGGGAGAAAAACATCAGACAAATCCCTGTAGTGAGCGGCTCTCTGCAACATCTCTGACCAGGACTCCTCAAAACTGTCAAGGTCAATCAAAAACAAAGACAGACTAAAAAACTGTCACAGCCAATATCAGCCTAAGGAGACATGACTAATAAATGTGATGTGGGATCCTGGATGAGATCCTGTAAGAGAAGAAGGACAGTAGGTAAAAACTAAAGAGGTCTTGAATATATAGTACTATTGACTTTAATTAATAATGAATCAATATTGGTCCATTAATTGTCACAAATGTACAACAGGAATGGAATGTGTTAATAATTGAGGACACTGTGTGTGGGGTGGGAATAGAGGAACTCTTTGTATTATCTTCTCAATTTTTTCTTTCTTTAATGTTAAGACAGGGTCTCACTATCGCCCTGGGTAGAGTTCAGTGGTGTCATCGTAGCTCACTGCAACCTCCAATTCCTGGGCTCCAGCAAGCCTTTTGTCTCGGCCTCCAGAATAGCTGGGACTACAGGCGTCCACCACCACACCTGGCTAATTTTTCTGTTTTTAGTAGAGACGGGTCTTGCTCTTGCTCAAGCTGGTCCTCAACTCCTGAGCTGAAGTGATCCTCCCACCTCGGTCTCCCAGAGTGCTAGGATTACAGGTATGAGCCACCATACCCAGCCTCAGGTTTTTTTTTTTTTTTTGCAGGAATGAGTAAATCTAGAAGTTCTTTTCTAAAGATAAAGTCTACTTAAAAAAATTATATTCTCTACCAAGGAGGGCTCCACCATTAACACCACCCACCTCTGTTCCTCACCTCGTAAAGTATTGAGTCTCAGGAAGTCTATGCCAAGGAAATAATGATCTCCATAGTGTCCTCTATGACACTCTGTGACACAGTGTCATAGAGACAGTTGTGTATTTATTTATTTATTTTTAGAGGTGCATGACCTTTTAATATGGTGATAAATATTTGCTACCTATTACCTGACAAGGACCCGTTAATCTCTGAAGTGAGTTCTTTTTCTTTGTACCAGCTGCTTCAAAACTTTGAGCTAAATCTACTTTAGACTCTGCAAGGTGATTCAAAGGTGTGATTCCCTTTCTAACGGTAGCTTTAACATCTTGCCCATCTATACCGTCCTATACAATTTTACTGTTAGTCAGCTTGGGCTACCACAACCTGTTATCACAGAATGGGTTCTTAAACAACATGAATATATTTCTCACAGTTTTAAAGGCTAAAAAGTCCCGGATCAGGAAGACCTGGCTTGCAGAGAGTTGCCTTGCCGTGTCCTTATACGGCAGAGAGAGCGAAGAGCTTGAGAAAGCTGCAGTCTCTTTTCATGAGGACACGAGTCCCATTGTGGGGACTCCACCCTCATGACCTTATCCAAATCTACTTGCCTTCCAAATGCTCCGCCTCCAAATACCATCACACTGAGGGTTAGGTCTCTGACATGAATTTTGGGGGGCACAAACATTCATTCCGTCCTTAACACTTAACTTTGTTTTATTTTCAGAATTTATTGAAAAGATCATCTTGTATCTACCACTTTTTATTTTAAGATTCTTAAATGATATTTGACTGCATTCAAAGCTTTTCTTATCTTAAAGAATATTTACTACAAACTATTTTTGTTAAAGCCCCCTTTTGGAACAATAATGCAAAGAGATTTCTATCTGATTCTCTTTCAATTATCTGTATTTGCTAGGGATGGCCATCCCCTCTTCCAAAGTTCCTTTAGAGCTTGTCCGATTTAAAATAATAAATGAAACATATTGAGGATGGGATCCCCACATTATAATGTCCCCTAACATTTCAAAATATTGTATCACCATCCAAGAGAGAAGAAAAATAATATCAGTCAGGTATGTATTAAAATGTGAACACAGCTACATTAGTGGTAAAATAAAGACCCAGTTTGGCATTTTTAAAGCTCATAACTTTTTGTCAAGATATAAACCAAAGATGAAGAAAGAAAAACTCAGACCATGCTAGCATGCCTCTCCCTGGCTATTTTAATCATGCTATACTTTTGTTGAAAGGTAGAGTTAGGGCCATATGCACACGTAGCAAATGTTCCTCTAATGACACAGTCATTTGGAATGAATTTGAGTTTTAATTTGGCTGAGGAAGGGATGAGTTATCGGGAAAAGTCTGCTCTACCACGGTATCAGCAGTGTATGCAAGGGGTGAGGTCTGTTAGGAGATCTGAAGGGTCCTGGTTTGGGGCATTTGCTATTTGAACAGAAGTCTAATGTTTTATGAATTTAGGATTGAGGTCCTCCATATATTTATACAAAAAAAAGAGAAAGAGTTGAATCATGGAATATGAGTTCATTAGAAGAAATTTGAGAAAAATTGTCCTTGTGCTATAAGTTACTTTAAGAATGTTCAATAAGGAAGGATATTTCAAATACTAATAATATGCTAAAGAAAATCATGTTTGTGTTGTATTATTACCAAAAGTCAAACTTAGCCTAGGCTGGAAAGAGGAAAAACCAGACTTAGAAACATGAGGCTCCTAATTCCCAGGCCCCTTTCCACTGCACCCTGTTGACATGTGTGATATGAAAAACCAAGAGATCTTGGTGGAGATCCAAATACACGTTAATTCACTGCTGGAGCCCATCGCTCTGTTGACCTGTAAGTGATCCACCTTGGCGTCAAAAATATACAACAGTTCCCTTTCTGTCATTCTGTGAAGTTAAAACTACATTTTAATCAATATAAGCAAACATAAAAATGGCTATATGACATGATCTCATTCTATTTTATTTTTAAAATTTTTAAGCTTTTAATTTTGATATAATTGTAGATTCTCTTGTACTTGTAAGAATTACTACAGAGAGATTCCATAAACCCTTTTCCCAGTCTCCCCCCAATGGTGACATCTTACATAATTATAGTATAATATCACAGCCAGGAAATTAACATTGCTGTAATCCATTGGCCTTATTCAGATTTCAATGGTTTTACAAGCACTCGTGTGTGTGTGTGTGTGTGTGCGCGCGCGCGTGCGCGCGTGCGTGTGCGTGTGTATTTAATTCTATGCAATTTTATCACTTATCTTGAATGGTAGGACCACCACCACAGTCAAGATACAGAACAGTTCCATCTCAGGGAACCCTGGTATGACCTTTTTATAGCCACTGCCTCCTGACCCCATTCCCTAACTCATAACAACCACTCATCTGTTCTTCCTCTTTATAAATTTGTCATTTTCCAAATGCTATATAAAAAGAATTATATAGTATATAATCTTTTTTTTTTTTTTTGAGACAAGGTCAGTGACATCATCATAACACACTGCAACATCAAACTCCTGGGCTCGAGACATCCTCCTGCCTCAGCCTCCCAAGTATCTGAGATTACAAGTGCGTGTCACCATGCCCAGCTAATTTTTCTATTTTTTGGAGAGATGGGGTCTTGCTATTGCTTAGGCTTATCTCGAGCTCCTGGCCTCAGTCAATCTTCCTGCCTCAGCCACATTCTCACCAGTATCTGGAGTTACCATATTTTTTGTTTTAGCCCTTTTGATAGGTATGTGGTGATAATTGCATTGGGGTTTTAATTTGCATTTCCCTAGTGTCTAATGACGTGAAACATCTTTTTATGTGCTTATTTGCCATCTGTATATCTTCTTTGGTGAAATTTGTTCTTGCCTTTTGCCCTTTTTCTAATTATTTCTAATTGTTTGCTTTGTTCCACTGTTGAATTTGGCATGTGAATTTAAATATTCCAGATACAACTTCTTTGTTGAATGTGTGGTTTGCAAAGATTTTCTGCCAGTCTGTAGCTTGTCTTTTCATTCTCTTTAACAGGGTATTTCACAGAGCAAAAGTTTTGATTTTGTTTTATTTTATGTTTGATGAAGTCTTGTTTGTCAATTTTTACTTTTATGGATCATGCTTTTGGTATCTCACTTTATTTTTATCCTATTTTCTTGAAATATGAATATTTGCAGCTAAAAGGAAACCTTTGAGTAGAATACTATTGTTAGTTCCCTATGTTTTTTGCACGTTCAGCAATTTACTCGTGTTGGGTGAACTTGGGTTGTTTGCTTTGCAGCCAGCTGTGCAGTGTGGGTGACGTCTGGAGCCCTGGTAATTACCAGCTGCATTTATGAAGATATTTCCCTCTGTTTCCATAATTGATGTTCTTTCTCAGGCTTTGTAACGGTTCTGGTTTTGAGGATTGTGCTAGTTGGTATAGGCTCCAAGCTACAATCCTAGGCTACTAGATGTACAACAGCTGTTTTATTTTATTGCAGGGAGTCTATGTAGCACAGCAAAGTGCGTGCGTGGAATTCCAAGGCAGCTATGCCCAAACTTGACTCTTCCAAGCTATGTGAACCCTCCATGCTTCTGTATTCTTATCAGTAAAATGGGGGTAAAAATCCTAACTATTTCATAAAGTTGCCATGAGAGTAAGATGAAGTAATGTATGTAAAGCACTTGACAGAGGATCTGGCTTATAGATGTGCTGAATGAATATTAGCTATTCAAGTTCCATAGCTGCTGCCCATCTCCTTATCAATATCTTTAAGAAGAACATGGAGTCTAAAGGTAAAAGCATTAACTGTCTTTGGCCCCCTAAAGGAAGGTGAGAACAATGGACATGCATGGAAATGATTAGCACTGAGGGGTTATGGGGTGGGGGCACCCACCGCATGGTTGCCCAACTCACTAGCTTGGAACAATTTGTGCACCAGTATCAGAGGGTTCAGTGGATTTCTGCATCAGCTACCTACAGGATTTATTTTTCCCTGTAACCTCAGTTTATAAACTGACTGTGGCTAAGATCTGTTTTTTCTTTCTAGATTAAAACACAAAGGCTCATTAATAAAAATCATTATCAAAGCAACACATATGATCATTGGGAAAGCGCTATCATACAGGGCTTGGAGTCAGAGCCCTAGAAACATGGAAGAGAAATTTATTATTGTGATAAGCGAGTTAAGAGATGGAAACGGGCAGAAACCTCGATCATCTCTGCTGATTCCTTTGTCTCTGGTCTCATCTCCTACAGCATCAAAACATCCCCATGAAGCAGATAAGATTTGAATATCATTCCCATTTTACCAAAAAGGAAGATGAATAATAAAAAATTAACATGTTCAAGGTTATACCATGAATTTTAGAAATACAGCTATGCTTCTTGATTCGCATTTAGTATTCTGAACTCACTAAACTATCTCTTTATCTCACTTCAATTGATGCCTCAGATTACATTGGTAAACCATATTCCACAGTCTGTTTTCTCTGGGGGAATGGAGTATGACAGGCTA
Organism: Avahi laniger; assembly: GCA_963575035.1. Lineage (NCBI taxonomy): Eukaryota > Metazoa > Chordata > Mammalia > Primates > Indriidae > Avahi > Avahi laniger. The sequence continues at coordinate 938 of CAUYSK010109281.1, read as the reverse complement.
TTTATCATCCATCTTTGCTTTAGAATGAAATGTGACTTTTATGTAACTATAGTAATATATGTATGCTATAAAAATGCCTTGCAGTTGGAAAATGCTACAAATAAATTGGGAAATGAAGACTAATGTGTCACTGAAAGGTTATAATTTTCAATTCTCAGCATGAGTCAGACTCCATGTGCCAACGCTTCCTTGAAATGGAGTTGACTGTTCTCCAGTATTAAGTAGAAACACTATAGAATTTATCTCATACATTATAAATGTCTTGCATCCACCCCCACAAATGACACATGGAACTTCGAGCTCCTTGTTGGAGGAGTGAACCCAAAAGCCTTGTATCCTGATAGTAATGTTTTCCTGTTAAATCTGTACGTAACCAATTTGTTCTTACTGAATTTTCCCTTTTAGGAGTATTTTACAGCAAATGACCCTGTAAGATACTTTCAGTTATATTTCCATGAAGAATGTTGAGAGATTTGTGTACTCTAAGAGTTGAACTTTATCCTCAGTATCCAAAGTAGTTTTAACAAAAGCTTTGCAAACATACACACACACAGACACACACAGCAGAAGAGAATTTATATATATATAGACCCCTTCCTTCTTTCCTTCCTTCCTTCCTTCCTTCTCACTCTGTCACCCAGGCTGGACTGCAGTGGTGCAATCATAGTTCGTTGTAATCTCAAACTCCTGGGCTGAAGCCATCCTCCCACCTCAGCCTCCCAAGTAGCTGGAAGACTGGATCCTGCTGTGTTGAGGCTGGTCTTGAATTCCTGGCCTTGAGTGTTCCTCTCACCTTGGCCTCCCAAAATACTGGTATTACAGGCATGAGCCACTGCGCACGGCCAAAACTTGCTTTTTCAAGTGCTTCATCTACTACTCTGTACTTTATTTAGAAATAAAAGATTGGGACTGAATGATTGTGTATAGCAGTCTTCCAG
>CAUYSK010109275.1:0-60594 GCA_963575035.1 Avahi laniger | reverse complement strand
AAGGCTTTGTGAACTGAAATTTAAAAATCAAAGAAGTTTATTATTATTATTATTATTTTTTAGACAGAGTCTCGCTCTGTTGCCCGGGCTAGAGTGCTGTGGCATCAGCCTAGCTCACAGCAACCTCAAACTCCTGGGCTCAAGCGATCCTCCTGCCTCAGCCTCCCGAGTACCTGGGACTACAGGCATGCGCCACCATGCCCGGCTAATTTTTTCTATATATTTTTAGTTGTCCAGCCAATTTCTTTCTATGTTTTTTTTTTTGAGACAGAGTCTCACTTTGTTGCCCTGGCTAGAGTGAGTGCCGTGGCGTCAGCCTAGCTCACAGCAACCTCAAACTCCTGGGCTCAAGCAATCCTCCTGCCTCAGCCTCCCGAGTAGCGGGGACTACAGGCATGTGCCACCATGCCCGGCTAATTTTTTCTATATATTTTTAGCTGTCCAATTAATTTCTTTCTATTTTTGGTAGAGACGGGGTCTCACTCTTGCTCAGGCTGGTCTCGAACTCCTGAGCTCAAACGATCCACCCGCCTCGGCCTCCCAGAATGCTGGGATTACAGGCGTGAGCCACCGCGCCCAGCCCAAAGGTTACCTTGCTTAATCCTCAGTAACTCCATGATGCAGGAACCATTATTACTCTTGGTTTACAGAAAATGCTCCTGTGGATCAGAGATTTCAAGTCACTTGCCCAAGTCCACAGAGCTATTAAGTGGCTGGTAGGTACTTACACAAATACCTGGTACACAGTAGCTGCTCAATAATTATTCACCTCATGAATGATTAAATCAGTGGACAAATGCAGAAGCAATTACATTTCTGTCTCCTTTACAAAGTGCTCAAGTGGGAACCACTTCTTATTCATCTTTAAAACTATCTTCCCTGCCAAATACCTAGTAAGATGTAGGGCACTGGAAACACCTGCTGATGAGTGAATGAACAAAAGAATACAAGAGCAAAATAGTTAACAGAGTCCAAATCCCAGCATTGCCACTCACTAGCTTCAGCTAAATAGCTTCGGATGCCTGGGCCCCCATCTGTCATTCATCACATGCAAGGATTGTATATGACATTTGCTTAAGTTCCTTCTAGCATTAAAAATTTATATAAAAAAAAAAAAGAGTCACATGATTTTGTGATTATGGCATTTCCCATACCAAATTATGCATTGCAGTTTCTTCCGGGTTCCCTGTGAACACTGGATGTAACATTTGAGCCAGGTGTTACCCTGCTGCAGAGCCAGTATCAGTCCTGAAAGAGTTAATTGGCTGGATGCTTGGTTTGCCTCATTCTTATCCAAACAGAGTCACACCCAGGGAAAGAATTATTAAGTGCCTGACAAAACCCTCATAAATAATAATCAATAATAAACAATGATCTCAAGTCAGACTATGCAAGTGGCACCTGAGCCATGGCTTTAAGGACATTCCAGGCCATTCTCCTTGTCCCCTGGTACCTTACCAGAACCCTTCTTCTCCAAATATTATTAGTGATAGATCCTGGTCCCTAATCTGGCACCTCCGCCACCACGAGCACATGTGTGCGACACACACACTCACTCACGGATGGCACGAACGCAGCAGCGCAGTGCTGAGGGGCTGACACATGCTTGTGAGACACATGCCGAGGCCCCGATCCATTCCAGATGGCACTGAGATGCGTCCACATTGGTGCAAAGGCAGGCGCTCTGGCTGGATTTCATTTGTTCCTGCTCTACCTATGGCTGACCAGGAGCTTGGCTTATGCCTGGTACCTGATACACTCGTGTCGTCTGCTTAGCATTAATGATCAGCCACATGTATGCTGATGCCCAGGATTTCTCTCTGACTGATGCTCAGCACAAACCATTACACCAAAGGGTACCTACCTGCGGTGTGTGAGCAAGACAGTGTCTGTTCACGGTGGAAGAGAGGCAGGGCCCTGTTCCGTGTTTTGCCTGACTCGCAACAAGGAGTACGGGCGCCAGCCTCACAGAGCGGGATGCTAACCATCCGCATGTGAATCCAATGTGGACAGGGCCTCCACTGCAACTGGAGCACAAGTAAACAGCTCTGCAGAGGACACCTGTTGCTTACCTGTCCCACACTCTCACGTCTGTGGGGACCTGCTCCTCCCTCACGCCCACTGAGTGACGCTTGAAGGGCTGCCGGTCACAGCGGCCAGTTCCCCTGGCTTTGGCCGTAATAAACCTGCAAGTGGGCCCTCAGAATCCTCCTCTGAGATTTTTTTCAATATTGAGCTGGAAGAGGAAGATTCTAGCCTTTTGGGTCAGAGAGCTACAAAGACATGAATGAAAGGCTACCCACAGGGAGAAAAGTCTGTTTGCAGGAGGGAAGAATGGAGCCCACAAAGAGCAAAGCACCCCAATTACGGACAGAAGGAGAAAGACTCCGAGTGTGTGGACCTTCCCATTTATATGAGTTAATGATTTCCATTTTGTTTGGTTAGTTTGAGCTGGGCTGTGAAAAGGACAGCTCAAGTGACCTAGCACAGTCACCATCCATATGTACAGAGCATTTTCAAACGTATCGTCCACTCCTCAGCACCCAGGTGGTTTTTATGAGATGGGCTGTCCCTCATTTGAAATGTCTTTGTTCCTTCCCGCAAGAAAGGCGTCACCATTCCTGGGCAAGAGGCACTCTTAGCACCACTAACTACAGACGTTTTCTTCCCCTTTGTGTCTCAGGTGCCAGTGGAGCCCTGCCAACCACAAGATAGCTGTTCTATTTCAAGCTATCAAAGCTCATAAAATGGGAGCTGGCCAGACAGGCTAAGCAACCGATGAGTGATTTTTGAAAGAAGAGCCTCTTTGCAGTGGTCAGCCCTCTGTTCCTTCCCTCTGCTGGCTAACTCCCTCTGAAGATCCGTCTTCAGATCACCAAGAGGGTCCCTCAGCAGCCACAGAGTGTTGGGTGTATGGGGCAATCGTATTTCCTAATAAAACAGGAGCCCTGAAAACCCTCTGTGAGTAAACATAACTCAGTCGGGCCATGTGACTTTTATGGGAACTTTCAAAAGCAAAGCCACCATATACAACTACGGAGAAGGGTGACGCTTTGAAGCCTACAAGCTTCCCCTCCTCTAACTCTGAAGAGCTGCCCGGTGAACTATGAACCATGAAGTTACGACAATGGGGCCGGCAGACCCTGGGCAGAGCGGTGCCCAGGACACTGGTCCCACCCTGTCCTGCCCTCTCCTTTTCTCCACCACCCCCTCTGCTCTGCCTGCGGCTAGAGCTCTGCAGGCCAGGGACAGGCACTGCCTGGATGGCTTGTCTGCTCTGGGCCGAGGCGATCGGTCTGCTTCAGCCTGATGGAATGTTCTGCCTACGTCCCGTACAGTACAGTTGGTGCGCCCCGGGCTTGGAAGTGCTTGGCAGCTGTCTCCCCAGGGCAGTGGAAAGTATCCCACAGTGGACTCTACAGCTCCTCATCACCAAAACAAAAACACAACAGCCTGATTGCCATGGAGAGTTCAATCCTCTTGTCCTGGGATTGGCACGGACTGGAATTCCAAAGGCTCTGGCTGACCTACCTCCTGCGAGGTCTAAATACAGCACGTTCAGTTTTAACCTAAACACACAGCCTGGACCAGCGCCCAGGCCTGACAGCCCCAGAGCCACCCAGGAAGTCAGCTGGGAAGTCTTGACTCCTAGCTGCCCAAGGGTGGGGGGCATTTCAGAGCTATCAGAGGTGTGATGGGCTGGCGAGCCTTCACTGATGCTGTCTGTGGCCACACGACGGGGGCTGCAATCAGTTTGTACAGGGCTAACTACACAAGTGATCCTGAGCAGAGAAATGCATCCTGGGGAAGCGGGTTGGGCAGGTGGTGAACACAGGGGTGTCAGGAGGGAGAGAATGAGAGAGGGAGCAAAAGGCAGTAAGCGCCAAAGACCTACTAGCCAATTAACACATTAACTGCCATGTGAGTTATATTTAACTCACGCTAGTTTTGAGCCCGGGGCCTTGTGAAGCACATGCAACTCACGCATCTCTTTACCTTTACCCTTATGAACTATGTTTCAAGTTACATATAACTCATGCACAGAAAATGATAAAAAAATAACAATTTTTCCATTAAATTGGAAAGAAATTATTTTTGAGGTTTTTATTCTATTTTTGTTATAAAACACCAAGACCCCAGGGAAAAACTTTTTTTTTGTAGTGTGGCAATGTGTTAATTCAAAACCAGGGGATCTTTCCAAAACATTGGTACCAGGGGAACACAACTCTCTAATTATGCCTCTCCATGGGAGTGGGGGGCTTAAGCCATGGAATGAGACAGATCAAGGTTGCCCTCCAGTTATGTGACCTTGGGCAAGACAATTGACTTCTCAATTTCCACATCTCTAAAATGACCTAAAGGTCTACTGTGTGATGAGACCATGGATATAAAGTACCTAGCGCATAGTAGTTGCTCAATAAATAGCAGCTACTAGAAGTAGTAGTAGTAGTAGCAGTATTAGCAGAAGTAGGATAACATCAGGTATTTGCTTCCTTCCCTTGACCTTGCCTTGGGTTGGGCACAGGGCTTCCCTCCCTTGGAGAGGGCACAAGAAAGGTTGCCAAGGCCACCATGATAAGACGGAAGCTCCCAACGAGGAAAAGCCCACATGTATAGACTAAGGAAACCTTCACTTGAGCAAAACAATACGTCATTCACACCCACATCTACTGAAGAACCTTAGAACAGCAAAATGGCCACAGCCTCCTAACCTCCCAAACGTAAACCCATGCAACCCCGCAAAGGTAAGAAATGCCTACGCGGGGGCTTCCCCTTACCTTGCTGTTCATGCACGACTTCCCTCGCTTATACTCTTTGTGGGAGCCACGCTTGTCCAATTTGTACCACAGGGCTTTGGCCTTCCAGGTGGTCACCTTGGACTTGAGCTTGGAATAAAAGTTTCTGTGGTCCAGAGGGTCTAGGTCCAGGTGTCGCGTGAGGATGTTGAAGGCCTGGAGGGTACCTTTGCACGTGGACGCCTGGACAAAGTTCTCAAAAACCTGTCCCGCCTGGGCCTGCTTCTCATCCTCGTTTTCCCCCATGGTTCAGGAGCCGTGTGGAGCAGTGGTGTGGAGAGCACAGAGGAGAACACCATGAAGTACCTAGAGAAACGTCACACCTGCAAAGGCAGAGGGAGGCAGAGGTGAGCTTCGTGGGCAATGAGGGTGGGGGTGGGGTGGGTGCTGAGAGATAAAAATAAAATTCCCTTAAGACACTAAAATCTTAACCGTAACACTTCGTGCTCAGTGCTAAGCACAAACCACGTAAATGGGATGTACTATCGTGCCTCCTCACCTGGCAATGCGACCTGGCTGGCAATCTCCCCCCTACATCCCCTCCTCTCGCTGGCTGGAAAGAACCACAGACTGTACGATGCTATACCCGGGCTGATGTCAACAGTACCTGGGCAATCTTGCTATAAACCAGATGTTTCTGGAAATAGTGACTAGTAAAAGGAAAAAAATAGAAAAGCATACTAGATTTAGCACCTTTGCAAACCTACCATTCTTGGTGCTGCAAATGGGTTGACTAATATCAACATAACCTATTCTCATTACATTGTGCACAGACAGAAAAAAAAAATCCAAAGCACATGCCTCTTGTATTGGCAATACAAGTAGCACAGGCTACTTGTATTGTTCCATGACCATCCCACCTAGCCTTAGACATCAAACTGCAAGGTCTTTCTTCATTAGTTACCAGGGGGCAGGTCTTTCCCATGCGGATGACAAATGGCAGCTTCTCAAAACTCTTCTGTTCCTGGTAGCTGCTGGAAGCACACACCCACCTCAGTCAGACATAAGGAAAGACAGAGGGACACGTGGGCCACCTTCCCCGACGCGGACAAGGAGGCTGTGCTCTGTCAGCCCGGCCGCCAGCCATCTGGAGCAAGTGCTCGGGCCGACGGGAACGCGGAGGGCGCTCATTCACATCACAAAAATAGCTCGCCTGGGTTTTGGCCGTGGACCTTTCTCTCCGCATCACTCTAACCTCAGGCATGTCTTAGGAAAGTCATTTAAGTTTCAAAAGAACAAAAATAAAGTAGAACTGATTTTTCAAAGCACTGTTTTTCCAGAATCCAAAGCTAGAGCAAGAAGACAAGTGTGGAGGAACTGGGGCTGACTCGGCTGTGGGGAGCGTTTGAGGGCATCTGTAAATAAGAGGGTGCAGCAGACCGAGCCCCCCAACAGCCCCTGGCAAGAGGAGCTCGGCAAACCCACAGGACACAAGGCCCTCGTGGCAGCTTCGCGCTCTCTACACAGGAATGCTTAGTGTGGGCACATTTGGATTGCGGGATGGTTTTATAATACTAAAAGCTGAGAACGGTGTTTATCTTCTTCCTTAATCTCTTACTCATTCATTCAGTAACAATTATTGGTGCCTTGGCAAGAGTCAGGCATCACACAAGGTGCTGGGGATACAGAGATGGCCAGCATAGGGCCAGGCCTGGCCTCGCGAGGCTGGCAGATTACAAGACAACAGGCAGGGGCTTGTGGAATAGGAACAAAGTGCATGGAAGCCCAGAGCAGGAGGCGTCCAACAGAGCCTCACGGAGTCCAGAGGAGCCACAGGACGGAAATGTCAAGTACTCTCCAATTTTAGGAACCAGACGGATTTCACTAGAAGACTGGAGAGTGAACATTCTAGGCAAAAGAAACACACAGAAGTGTGAGTCTCGAAAGGGCTGGCACAGGTGTGGAAAGACATCAAGTTCAAGGCGTCAGGAGTTCAGGACCCATGAGAAGGAAAGGTGGGATGTCCAGGGCAGATGGCGGAGTGTGTCTCCTCTAGGCCAAGAAGGGGCCCGGCCCCTCCAGTGGGCCATGGGGAGAAGAGAGAAGAACAGGGGAGATGAGTCTTCGGGAAGATGGGGTGGCAGGGGTGAAATGGAGGAGGAGGCTGGAGGCAGCAGTGAGGAGAGAAGCTGGGAGAGGGGAAGAACGGCGCTCACGGAGAAGAACGGTGCTCACGGAGGAGCACGGCCGCAGGCACCACCCAGAGGAGCAGCCTGCTGAGGCAGACAAGCTCTCCAGACACCAACATCCAGACACTGGGGGCAGAGGGACACCAGCGACTTGTGCAGGGCCCTGCCCTCCCTTCCTGCTTTCTCCGAGAGCTTCCGAGGCACCTGGCACCAGGCTCAGCTGAAGGGAGATTGGCACACACGCCTTGCTCCAGGCCCAGCCAGCTTCCATGCCTCAGCCAGGCCTGGATCCTCCGTGAGGCCTTACCTGGCTAACCTGTCCTCAGCACTCAATGCCCTCAGCAGACTGGGGACACAGCTCTGTGCCCTACTGGGCACGATGAGCACAGATTCCCTCCCAGATGCTCTCTGGGCTCTTGGATGTCCACCGTGCTCACTGTGGAATGATTCACATCAACACCACCTCCTACTGTGTCTCAGCGCCCCCACGAGTGACACTTGCTACCCAGAGAGCATCAACAGAGGCAGGCCTCGCTTGCTTTTCAGAGCATGTTAACATTCTCAGTCTTTGTCTATCTTTGGAACCACGTCTGTGCCCAGCATTGAAGGAAGGATGCAGGGGCTGGGGACAATACAAGGCTACTTGAATTCGTCTGCTTTCTGAGGACCAGCTGGTGGAACAGAGAAAACCACAAGGCTTTAGAGCTATTGGAGGCTGAGTCCAAAGCTCAGCTTGGCCCCTCGCCACCACGTGGCCTCAGTTTCTTCTGTTGCAAGAGAGGGACAGTAATCTCAGCCTTGCAGGGTTGCCATAAAGGGTGAGAAACACGGATGGCGGCAGAGCCCAGCCCCAGGAGGCACTCAGTGCATCTGTCACATGGGGCATATTTGTATCTGGAGGAATGCACCAGTCTGAAAAATAGTTTTGTGAATCAGATCTCCGAGTTGTCACCTCCTCCTTGTCCAAAATCATAGACTGTTTGGACGTATCAAGCCAGGCCTGACTCCTTGACAATAATTTACAAACTGGAAGAACCTGTCTCCTCCCCACCACAAGTGCCTCCCCTCCTCCTCAAAAAGAAGAAAGAACAACTTAATCTCAGAGCTCCAGTGGAGAAAGAGCCAAAGACGGTGCTGAGGGCTGGGGTGGGTGTGGGAGGAACTGGCCCTTATCTGGAGTGAGATAGGGGAGGTGGAGGAAGACGGCTGGACAGGAGAAGATAAGCGTGGCTTGGACGCTACCCCAGCAGCCCGTACCAGGCTCAGACCTGCCTCCCTGGACTTAAACGGTCCAGTCTCAGCCTTTAAAGTTGGCTTTCCAGTGTAAGTCAAGGACCTTAAAATGACTAACACCTCTGGAAGGTAGCTTTCCTCACGGGAGAACATCAGAGTATTCAGAGTCAGGCAAACTTGGGTATAAATCTGGTTTCGAGCACTTGCTAGCTGTGTGACCCTAGGCAAGTTACCTAATCTATCTGGCCTCAGTTTTCTCATCTGTCAAATGGGAATAATGCAGTCTTCCCTCTGTATCTGTGGGGGATTTGTTCCAGGACCTCACGCAGATACCAAAATCTGTATGTGTAGCTAGGCATGGTGGCTCATGCCTGTAATCCCAGCACTTTGAGAGGCTGAGGAGGAAAGATTGCTTGAGGTCAGTTTGAGACCAGTCTAGGCCACATAGTGAGACTCTGTGTCTACAAAAAATAAAAATGTTAGGTAAGCATGGTGACACATGTCTGTAATCCCAGTTACTCAGAAGGCTGAGCTGAGGCAGGAGGATCACTCGAGCCCAAAGGTTTGAGGTTGCAGTCAGCTATAATCATGCCACTGTACTCCATCCTGGGCAATAGAGAAAGACCCTGTCTCAAAAAAAAAAAAAAAAAATCCACATATGCTCAAGTCCCTTATATAAAATGGTATAGTATTTGCATATAACCTATATACATCCTCTCGTATACTTTAAATCATCTCTAAATTACTTATAATACCTAATACAATGTAAATGCTATGTAAATAGTTGTTATACTGTATTGTTCAGGAAATAATGGCAAGAAAAAATGTACATGTTCAATATAGACACAACCATCTTTTTTTTTTTCCTGAATATTTTCAATCTGCAGTGAGTTGAATCCATGGTTGTGGAGCCCATGGGTACAGAGGGCTGACTCTACCATGCACACCATGGGGTTGTAAGGAGTCAGTGAGATCAGGTATGTGTGGTACTTAGCACTTGGTGGATACATGATAATTGATGCTCATTACTGTTCTTCAAATGGCCCAAACATCATCAAATTAAAAGGAACAGGAAAAAGAACACAATTCACAACTACTGAGACTAGCTTTCCAGGTCAAGGAATTATATACAGGTTGAGTATCCCTTATCCAAAATGCTTTGGACCAGAAATATTTAGGGTTTTTGATTTTTTTGGCTTTTGGAATGTTTACATCATACTTACCGGTTGAGTATATCAAATCCAAAAATCCCAAATCTGAAATACTCTAATGAGCATTTCCTTTGAGTGTCATGTCAGCACTCAAAACATTTCAGATTTTGGGGCACTTTGGATTTCAGATTAGGGATACGCCACCTGTATACTTTAAAACTAGAGGACAAGGGCTTTCAATTTAGAAGATCTGAGTTCAAATCCACTTCCTAGCTGTGTAGCCTTGGACACATCACTCAGCTTCTGAGTTTTCTGTTCCCCATACGTGAAGTGGGGAACATCACATGGAGTCATTTCGGTGATGGATGCACACATTTGGGATGCAGGGCAGTGTGGGGGATAAATGGGGAAGGGCTCATCCAGCACTTAGTAGGACTCAGTGAGTCTGAGTCTAAGCCTCAAGGCTTTTCTTCCAGAGAACTGGGGTGTAATAACTTTGGTGGGTACCCACCATCCCCTATCCCAAAAGAAGGTGGTCAAGGGTTTTTTTGCTTTTCTTTTTTAAAGCAGAGGATCCTGGGTGACTAGCTCTTCTTAACCACCACCCAGCTGCTGCCTTTTTGGAACTTGATATGAAACTGAAATAAAATCAACTAGCCAGAAATATGAAAGGTTTCTCCATTTTCTGGCAAGAAACAAGATGTGATGCTTTCATTTCCAAGAATAGCCTTGAAGCAATCTGGTTTCTGCCAAATGAAGTCCCTTATTTGTGGTTCTTCTGCTCCTGTGCCTATGTGACTTCATGAGTCACAACGCAATTCCCTCTCCCTGCCCCTGGCTGCTACAAATTAAAACTCAGGGCCTCAGACTGCAACGGCCTTGGTTATGAGCTCAGCCCACAGCATCTGAGAGACAAGCTCAAGGTCTGTGCAGAGCCCCGAGCACCTCTCCAAATGAGAGAAGCAGCCTCCTCACTGCAAATCTGCAGGTACATTCATATTTAGGATTCCATGCTGTTTGTCCTCCTTGAGCCTGCCAAACGGCAAATCAAACAGTGTGACCAGGACTTTGACAAATGACAAAATTCTATAAAAACTCAGGGAGGTTCTGCCCAATGTCCCCTGGGGAGGAACACTGGGCAGAACCTTCCCACAAAGCAGCAGTTTGGCCCAGGAGAAAAGCTCATCCCTTAACCCCTCCCTCAAGGCTCACAGACAAGATCTGTTTCAGCTCTTGCCTTTGATACTGCCAAGCTGCCCTATTCAAATTTACCATCTCCCAGGCCTAGCGCACCAAGGAGCCCTGGGCCAGGGCCCAGTTTCCTTGGCAGTAAATGGGGGCTCATCCTATACTTGCAGGGTGGTTGGAAGACTAAAAGCTCCAGCTCTGAGCCTCACACGTGGAAGACTCTCAGTCGTGGCTACCTGAATCCAACACCTGAGATGAGGCAGGAGCCAGCCAGGGACTTAGCAGTGGGAGATTCTCCTGCACACACTATCTCTGCAGGGCCCACCGTGGGCAGGAACACCTGGCACACAGGTGGGGCCTGCAGATCCATCTGGTCCAGGAAGGCCTGGCTTCCCGTCTACCAGGCACTAGGCATCCAACTTGAACCATAAGAAGCAACCCCGAGGTTGGGAAGGGACAGAAGGGCCACCTTGTTCTCCTGGTAATCTCCTTCCAGCCAGGCAGCCCAGTGTCCCTTGGTCACTTCCACAATGCCGAGTGCACTGCCTCCTGGGGCCACGTGCTCCAACCTTGCCACCTCTGTTTGGAAGAGGGCCTTGGTAAGATAATTCTTCTCAGGCATTTCCAGAGAGAGAAATTCTGTCTCTCCAGAGGTTTCTCTACTGTTCCTGGTTTTAGCCTTGAGATTACCCACAGGAAGTTGGAGCCCCTGTCCATACAGGCTGGGCCTACACATGTGGAGTCCTCTTACACGCGTCTTCCGGGACCCTGCTAGAAAAGGCCAATGAAAAGCATCCAAGAGACTCTCTGTGGATGAGTCTCCCCACCACGTTCCCAAGCTGTAGCAAGGCCTGGACCCTCCCTCCGTCACCACACTGCCCCAGGGCAGGACTGCTGGCAAGAGGCCCCCAGCCCATGGCAGGCCTTGGCCTTCTGTGCGTCTCTGCTCAGAGCCCACGTTCACCGGGCTCTGGCCCTCCCCGTGCCAGCCCCTTCCCTCCCTTCCTCGGTGGCGGGAGGACCCCACTGCTCTGGCTCGCAGGGGCCTCACACATTCCCCCTGCCTGGTGTCGTTCCGCCGCCTCTTGCAGCCACTCACAATGCTAGTCCCCGCCCTCCAGGGTCCCCCTGCCTGGTGTCGAAAGGCACCTGTGTGCTGACCAGCCACGGTGCTAGGAAGGGTGGAAGAGAGCCATCCCCAGCCAGGTACTTCTACCAGCACTAACCTAAGGAATCCTCACAAGTCTGGGGGGTGGCATGACATTTTTTTTCCCCTCTTTTTTGGTTTCTATTCTATAAGATACAAGCAGCTTAAAAAAAAAAAAGAAGTTATTTACAGTTTTAGAACTTGTCTGTCTCCCTTTTCTGTAATGCAGCAATAAGTCCATATGGGGTTGCTATTTTATGTATGTATGTACATATGTATGTGTATGTACATGCATGTGTAGATATGTGCATGTGTGTATCACACATATACATACATTTGAGATTTCTTCCATGAGGATTTCTAGCCAGTGCTCCACACCTTCGCCCATACCACCAAGCCTTCTTCAAGGACCTTCGCAGAGAGGCAAAGCCTTTGAGGTGGGGGGACTCCGGCCTAGGCATGAGCAGATCGGGGTCCACACCTAAGCCTGCCCCCTGCCCTCATGAGGACACAGACAGCCGGCCCCGCGCCAGCCCTGTTACAACCATCATCCCGTTTAACCATCTTTGTTTGATGGAAGAGAAGACGGCTTTACGGGGTAAGTAGCTTCCTCCACATCACACAGGTAGCAAGCGGGGACAATGCTGTGAACTGAGCCCAGTTCCATCTCACTTCAAGACCCGCGCTCCGGGCCACCAGTTGATACGAGGCACGTACACAAAAGTAACACGGCCGTCCCTGCCTGAAGCCGCTGTGTAATTAAACCAGTGACATTCTGTAGCTTCTCAAGTTCTTCTGGGCTGGGAGAGTCTGCACGTCTCAACAACAGGACATGGCTTTGTTAGTTATGGTGCAACCAGACGATAAAGTGTCAGACAGTCCTTTAAAAATAATATTTATAAAGACATTTAATCCGTAGGGAAATGTTTATGCCACAATACAGAGTGAAAAGAGCAGGACGCAAATCCAGGAACTCAGTATGATCTCAACTCCATAAAATAATATCTCTAGGAGAAGAGAAATAAGCCAAACTTGAGCAGTAGTTGTGTGTGTGAGTACATTTCAGATGATTGTTACTATACTTTTACCTTATACTTTTCTGTATTTCCCAAATTTTCTACCAGGAGCATGCACGATTTTTAGAGCTCCCTCCTATATACACAGTCCAGGTCTGAGAGTCTTCTCTCTCGACTGTCAGTCTCAATGACAGGCGGTGGGCTCCTGTGTCTTATCTTCCCCAGGCCTAGAAATACCCAGCGCTCAGTGGGGCTCAGTGTCTGGGGCCCCATGTGGCTCCACAACACCAGCAATGCGGTCTTTCTCCAAAAGACAGAGGGGCATCCTGCGTGGAGCCCTGCCACTGCGCTAGCTTAATAAATTGGCTTGAATCCTAGCAGATCAGGGACAAGTCCCCCCACGGCTGCATTCCCCCCCAGCAACTCTGCTTGGGGGATCACAGGGCTCTCGAGTCCAGCATGGCAGGCCCCTTCCAGAGAGCCGTGCTCTTCCACCCACATTCCAGCGTGGGACGGGGAAGACATTTGGGGCCTTTGACCCAAATCTCAGCTGTGCCTGCAGGACCCCTTGCTGGGAAGCCCCCCAAGAAGGAAACCCGTGTACCCAGTTGACAAAATAACATACATCTCACCACACACACAGAGCCTGTTTCATCAACAGAAGCCCGGCAGACTCCACACACGCCCTGAATCATCTTGAGCACATATTAGGCGCCCAGGCAAACGGTGAACTTGAAATTCCAATTTCCAGGGGGCCAGCCTATCTCAGACTAATAGTGGGAGGTGCCCACAATGGGCAAATTCATGGAGACAGTAAATAGAATGGTGGTTACCAGGGCCTGGGAAAAGGTGGAAATGGGGAGTTTTTATTTAATGGGTACAGACTTTCACTTTGGGATGCTGAATAAGTTCTGTGGGTGGATGGCAGTGATGGTTGTACAACAACACAAATATACTTAATATCACTGAACTGTACACTTGGCGGAAACGGTAAATTTTATGTTATGTATATTCTGCCACAAAAACAATTAATAAAATACATACAAAATAAAACCACCAACACTACCACCTAATAACGGGAGCTGCCCAAGAACAGAGTATAGAATTTGTGGTATAATTAACAATCAAGTTAATTTTCTAAAATACTTTTGAGTTAAGCTATAATAAGCGAAATAAATCATTAGGATAATGGAAGAAAATTGCTGTTTTTTATTTTGTTCAATGAAATAATTTTTAACTTTTTTAAAGTCATCTAGGCTCCCTCATTCTTCCTTCCAAATTTCAATTGACCCTGAGAAGCTTACAAAAGCTCAGCGCCGCCAAGGTCCCAATTTTTATCTTTTATTCTGCCTTTTCAAGGCTCTCACCACCAACACACGCCTCCCCCACCGCTCAGCACCTGTGAAATCTCCTTCAACACCCCAGGGAAGGTTGGGTACCAGCTCCCTGGTCACAGTTCCCAGGGCCTGCCATACATCGCCTTATCCAGGGAGAACATCCAACCTGTGTTCTGATGGTTCCTGCACGGTGCTGCCAGGGGTCTGCAGTTCCCTGAAAGCAGGGAGCGTTCTTCCCTGTGGTGAGCAAATTCCCCCAAAACTCCTTAAGCATAGGTCCAGATCAGCACAGCTCTGCTAGACACGACATCATGCTCGAAGGAGTGCAAACAATGGCTGTGTAATTGGACAAGACAGCTGTCCCTCAAGGTCAGGGCTTGGCATAATCGACTTCGAGGACACTGGGTATGAATACTTTCCATTCGTTAGGAAAATCCTGTTGTAATGCAACGAAGCGTCCCCCATTTAAAAAAATAAAGCTGACGTATATTATGCTTACCGTCTTCAAGCAGCACACGTGGATGTGCACTGCCTTCTCCCTGCTGATTCCTGTCCTCCAAGGCTCCTCTTCTCTAGACCCTCCTCACCTCTCTGCCTACGCCCCTCCCAAAATGGCTGGGGGCTCCCCCAGGGTCCCCACAGCATCCTGTGCTTACCTCCACTACAGAAAGTTATTCTGTGTTGAAATTAATTTTTCATTTCCCTACTCCCAGTTCCTAGCCCTCTCTATGTAGTGTGTGCTAAAGGAATGAACGAAGGTGCAATCTTTGGGAACATGAAATTGTTGACATTTAATGGGCGTCTATGAAGTCTTGGGCAACGTGTTCAAAGCTTTATATGTATTAAAGTGTTTCGTCATCGTAACAAACCAAGGCATTGTTAGATACTATTATTATCCCCATTTTTCAAAGAATCACAGAAGTTCCCAACTTGTCCAAGGCCACGTGGCTGAAAGCGGTGAGCCTGCGACTTGAAGCTCCCTTATCCGAGGTCAGAAGCACATCACCCCCACCACACCCACGTTGCTCCCACGCACGGAGCAGATGGAGCCACAGGTGGACAGGTGCTACTGCCTTGCACAGCACATCAGGGACACGGTCTCTGGTCTAGACCTTTGATTCATGATACTCTCCTACCCTTCTTTCATCAGACTCCAAAATGCTGGCATCTGCAGATCAAATGAGAACAGCACCTAATGAGCCAGTGAAAGCTCAGCTGAGAGGTGGCTGTCAAGCCTTGGTGAGCATGGCAGAGACAAGCCCTGCTGACCACC
Organism: Avahi laniger; assembly: GCA_963575035.1. Classification (NCBI taxonomy): domain Eukaryota; kingdom Metazoa; phylum Chordata; class Mammalia; order Primates; family Indriidae; genus Avahi; species Avahi laniger. The sequence continues at coordinate 45,324 of CAUYSK010109275.1, read as the reverse complement.
AGCCTGACTGCTGCTTCTTCCTGGGCCCGTGCTTGCAGCTGTCTCAGGCCAGGTAACCAGGTTCTAGGTCGTGGAGGGTGGGCAGGAATGGCACGCGCCACTTCTAGGGCTGACCCGTAAGAACCACAGCGATCCTTCGTGCTTTTCCTGCTTCTGCCAGAGCACGGCAGCCTTGGAAACCACGTGTTGAAGACGGCAGAGCCACAGGATGGAAGGAACCAGGCCCCCTGGATGCTTACTTGGAGGAAAGCTCTCTCTGACCAGAACACATATTGGACTTTCTACATGTGAGAAATAAACATGTAGTATGTGAAGTCACTGAGAATAGGGGGTTCATCTGTTGGTCAGGAAGCGTCATCTTAACTAATACAGTAGGTACTACGGGTGGGTACGTCGGACTTGGCCGACGGCTTTCCCTCCCAATAAGAAGACTGAGCGCAGGGAATTGACATCGCTCCCGCTACCACCACTGCTGCAGTCCAACTTCCAACAACCTCCGGTTCTGCCACTGACATTTTACCTCCCATTAGCACCTCGACATCCTGGAAAAGTCTCTTGTCCCCCAGAAACAAGCCTGCTCACCCTCTACTTCGGCACACTCACATGCACAGACCATCTTGAAAAAAGACATCCCTTCCCTATTTGCAAATGGTATAAGACAGGAGAACAGGACAGATAAGCTAGTTCATTTCCTTGGTTTCGAAAACACCCCCGGGCACTCGGCTCCTGAGTCGCTGGAAGCCGATGCCATGCGGTGGAAAGAACGCGGACTTCTGAGTCACCGAGTACTCCCCTGGGCAAGTCATAAACAGCAGAGAGTTCCTGTGAAAATCAGACGAAGGTGCCTCTCACAGCACTGGGCTCACAGATGTGCTCAGTAAGTGTCAGTTCCTGGAACACCCCATGGGGATGACTCCCATCGCTTTAAGCTCCAGGTAGCCCAAAGCAAACCAAGGCAGAAATTGGTGAATTTTCACAGAGGGTGAGGCCGGCTCATTCTCCCTTTAACCAACCTTCTGCTAAGGTGGGACAGCTAAAAGCATATTTTCCACCAAGTCTCTGCCCAGCACCCCTGGAAGTCAGTCCCCAGGTGAACCTTGGGGTCTGGATGGCACTACATCTCATGTCTTGCTGAAATTAGGCCTTAGGGACTTGAATCCCAGTACGGTAATTAGTCTGGAGGATAGAGAGGGATGCTGGGGAAGAGGCGTCGAAGTCATGGCAAAGTGACTTGAAAAGGATTTCTCGCCTCCTTTCTCACCTCCGCCTGCTCACTGTGCGCCAGGAGCCCAGGGTGACCGCCGAGCCAGCCGTCCTGCCCAGAACAGCCCACAACCCAGCTACGTCTGATGGAGTCTGTCTTCCAAAGGACCCCCTTTTTGAAGAACTGCACCATCTGACACATTTTTCAATCCCCCTCTAAAAGGATTCATTGCCCAACAAAGATTTTTTTGGTTTTTATCTGATTTATCCATATGAAGTCATTCCCCTAAATGTGCACAAATTCAACCACAGTTAGAGCTATATTTGCTTTCACCGGAGAAAACAAATAGCAGTCTCCCTTCTTCCCTTCACATCCTAGGTTCCCAAAGGAATAGTCTCGCCTCGCAATGCGCACTTCCTCACCTCCCACTCACCCGTCAATCCACCACAGTCTGGGTTCTACTCACGCACGCATGCCACCTCATGCAGCACGCCGACGTCACCACCGGCTCTCTGTTGCTAAATCTGGTCGCCACTTACGGGGCTTTATCTTGCTTGTGCTCTCTCCCCATTTCAGTCTCCTGCAGACTGCTCTCTCCACCTGCCCCCGAAAGTGAAGGTTCTGATCTTCATGCTCATCTTGCTCTCGAGGTCCCAACACTCCTACAGTTCAACCGGCATCTACGTCCTGATGACTCGCCAAGCTGCACCCCCAACACGCATCTCCCTGCTGCATTCCGGGCCCACGTGTCGGCGGCATTAGATGTTTCCCCACCACTCTCTTACAGAGACCTCCCGTGCAGTCTGTTTACCTTCCACTCCCACCTGCTCCTTCTCCTGTCACCCCAGCCTCAGCGGATGGCACCATCCGCACCCAGACCCTCAAGCCAAGTCCGTGGAGTCGACGTTCTCTGCCCCTTTCCCTCATGTTATAGAGTCACCCAGCCCTGCCTCCTCCATAGCCTCATCCACTGCCACCTCCCCTCCTTCCTCGGAGGTTCAGGTCCCCACCTGCCCTCACCTGGAACTCTCAAAATATCATCAATGCCCTTCCTGCCTTGAGATTCACCTCCTTCCAACCCGCCAGCCTAGTTCTCAATCTGCTGCCAGACAGAACTGTATATCAAAAATGTACACTTGGTCAGATTCCATTCCTGTTTAAAATCCTTCAACGGCTGCCTGACAATCTGCAGGGTGAAGTCCCAACATCTCAGTAGAGCAAAAGAAAAACCACCTTCGTGATCCAGCCCTTCCCTCCCCCGTCGCCCCCTTCCCAATCCCTCATGCTCTAGACTCAGGAACCATGTGCAGTTCCCTGGTGAACTGAGCCACTTCAGACTTCCACCCTGTGCCTTTGCCTGTGCTGGTCCCTCTGTCTGGAAGGCCCATCGAGACGGTTCACTTGGTGAAAACTGGGTTGTCATTACAGCCGGAACATCAAAAGCAGCAGAATGTCATGGCTCCCAGTTTGGCCTCTGGAGCCAGGCAGACTGGCTGTAAACCCCAACCCATCACTTACTAGGGGTGTGAGCCCACATGAGTTACCTAACCTCTGTGAACCTCAGTTTCCTCATCTATAGAATGGGGATAATAATGGTCCTGACCTGTTGGGTTACTTGAGGATGAAACACAACGACGCCTGGCGAAGAAGTATCCTTAGCTGCATCATTCTTTGAAGCTTCACCTTGCCCTTCCCTCGCCCCCTTCCCACCCTGTATCCTGGGGGAGGTTTGTATTCATATGATGGTTTTACGCGTATACTACTGCACTGATCTGCTTGCAGGCCCACCCACCGCACCAGCTGTGGGCTCTGAGGCCAGCGGCTGCATGTCCAGGGCTTGGCACCTGTGCCTCTGGCAATGGTAGACACCCGATAACCACTCGTTGTTGATGAAATCAAATCAAAAGCATCACACGAAATTCAGGATATGTAGTGGCTTGGGTGGTGACTGTAACACCACCACTTTGCTCAGGGCCAGGTCAGCTCTGACCTGAATTGCCGAGTGGCTCTCCTAACAATCTCCACTTCCCATCAACCTGGCTTCACCTTCACCTGTTTATAAAGCTCTCTGGGCTCCCTGCACCCCTTGTACAAGTCCAGACTCCCCTGCTGGGCTCCTCAGGTCCCCCTACCCCAACCCCAGAAAGCCCCTCCTCGTCAGGCTCAATTCCCAAAGGCATCCGGGCACACCCTGTGCTGCCCCAGACAGGCTGGCCTCTTCTGCACTCACATGGGGTCTCTGCCTTACCTCTCCCACCCCTGCGCAAACCTCGCCCAGCCTCTGAAGCAAAGTCGGCCCCACAGCACTAACTGAAGCTGTGCCCGTGGGAGCGGCTCAGTCTATTCAGGGAATCCGATTCAAACTAACAATTGCTGATAAGGGCTGTGGCAGAGGTGAGCACCAAGGTGGGTGGACGCAGAGTGGGAGATGGAGTGACCGAGTGCCTGAGAGAAGCCTCCAGGGAAGGTGGCCCCAGAGCTGGACCTTAAAGGATGAGCTGCAGTGCTCAGGTACAAAAGCTGCCCGTCCCTCGCCCGCCTGTCTTTTCCACACATCCTTCTAGCTCCCGGAATCTATGCCGAAGCTCACCAAACCTGGGTCGCCAGCAGATTCACCAGGAAGTGTCCAAAAATTCAGCTTCCTGGGCCCACTCCCAAACAGAATCTCAGTAGCTTGAGGTCCAAGAGGAAAAACATTTTTTTTAACTCCCCAGGGAATTCTGTTGATCAGCCAGGTTTGGGAGCCACTAACCACGTTCACTTCCACCATTCCTCTTACTGAGAATCCTTACTGTGCCCAGGGCCTCGCAAAGCACTGGGGATACACCAGGTGGACAAGACATGTCTCCCCATCTTCTGAGAAAGGGGAGAGACACACAGCTACAATGCAGGGGCCACAGAGGGCACAGACCATGCCATCTGGCATTTCATTTAGCCTTGAACCCATAAAATCTTTTGTGCATTAATCTCATCTGCACAACTAATGTAAAAACTTAATGAAAAGGCTAATGTTTTTTGTTTCTTTTCTATTTCCCAGAGTATTCATGTTAGTTCTGGGTTCTCAGCTGGTCCTCCATCGATATTCAAATAATTCAACTTTTTGTATTATGTCCTTTTTTGAGTAATTCACCTGCTGCTGAGCTGTTTACTGAGTTTTATCTTTGTAATTCCAGTGCCAGTGTGGTACCTGCTCCCAGCAGGTAGTGAGTACATGTTTGTCGAATGAATGAATGTTTACCAGTAAAAATCTAGGTCAGGAGGGATGGAACTGCTTCCACTGTACCACCTTTAGAGTTCACTTAAAAGACTTCTAAAGTTTTTGTCTGAATTACAGACCTTCAATTTCAGGATTAATTTCCTGATATACAATTACAGAAGCTTTGCTCTTTCTATGGTCATTAATGTTATTAACAATGTAAATAACACCTTCCTGGATCTCAGCAGTCCCCTGGCCTTGGTACGAATGTGCCAGGGCCAGGGAAGGAAAGATCCTTGTCCATTCGTTCTATTAAGCCGTCCACCCAGCCAGCAGTCCACCTGGCCACACCCCTCACCCCAATCTCTGCATAAGGACCTGTAAGGTCCAATGTGTATCAGGGCATTCAGTCTTTATAAGCAGGTGTGTACACCTGCATGGACAGGTGAGCCCTGACTGAGTCAGAAATAACTCATGGGCTGTTCAAAGCTTACTGACATGTCAACACACCTGGGGAGCCAGGATCTACGATTTGGATGTAAAATTCCCGATGCTGCAGAGAGGCAGCATACAAAGCAGGGACGTTCATCTGGAGGGTTCTGGGAGACATGTCTGAGTACGGGATGTTCAGCCAGTCAGAGGTGGGCTGGGCAAGCACAGGTAGCCAGAAAAATGGACTCTACCCTGCTCTCGCCAGGGCCAGCATTCCCAGTGGTTTATTGCTGCTACTGATGTTTGCTTTAAGACCTGAAAAAAAGGACTTGTAGTCTTGAGCTGATAAGGATCAAAGATCATCTGGCCCTCCCTCCAGGCCCCAGCTTAGGAGATATCTTTATCAGGTAAAAACCAGAGAACTCTTTTCCGAAGTGTGTGCTGGGTCCTGGATAGCATGCGGGCAGCTCAGTCGGAGGCCTGCTCACTTCCTTTTTCCTTGCTGGTAATTCATTCATTCATTCATTCAACAGATACTGATTACTATATGCCAGGCCATGTGCTAAATGAATCCAGCTTAACAGTTCTCAGGGACAACCTGGGGAGGGGGAGGGGGTTACCAGACCAGACACGGACAGGGTGAGGCAACTCTGAGAAAGGATTTCTTCCCTTTACCAGGAGGCAGCCCGAGAGCAGCTCTCGGCCCACGGAAAATATGCAGCTATCAGGAGACACTTCAGATGTGTGAGCAGAAGTGCAAGATAAAGACGGTTCTGGCCCCTTCCTTACTGTGCAGAGGAACCAAAGTCTCCTGGGAATTCTTTTCCCCAGAGATCTATAAAAGCAATTAAGGTTCCAGGCAGTAAATGTAGAAATGCCTCTCTGATAAGATAGGGTAGAACCAGTCCCTAAAATACACTCAGCTGCTGAACTGACTTTGAGGAGATGATTGGCTTGGCAGGTCGTATGAGCGCTGGGGTTTGAAAGTCCTGTGACGTCATCCTGCTTGGTAACGGTTCCGAGGCTGCCAACTGAGAGCAGTGCAGACCTGTGTAGGAGGGTGGCAGAGTCTTAGGAGAAGGATGCCACCTTTCCAGGTGGCACTCGGAGGCCATGTTCCTGTGAGCTCAGAGATGCTGGGACAAGTGCTCCAGGACTCAGCATGGGCCTTAATCGCTTGGTGGGTCAAAATGCCCCACTGGCCCCACCCTCCAACATCCGGCAGCCCGGGGAGAGCAGCACCGAAGGTGAGGCCAAGCTGACGAATTTTCCACGGTGACAGAGAGACCATCTCCCACAGTCCTGATGTAATAAATCTGTGCTGGCTGAAGAAGATGCTGGACTCTTTCCTTGGTATTTGGGCTCATGTTCTGAAAAACACATTCACTAAAATAAGCAGCAACTGTTCCCAGAAAGGATTTTCTCTCTCCTCATAAAGAGTCAAACCCCAGGGGCCACAAGTAGGGACAGTTGATACAAGACCAGGAAACCTTTGACTCCAAATCACTGTCTGGTTTATTGATTTATTGTCCTCCCCACAGAGGACAATTCAGGCTCAAAGTTCAGTTTCCAAAGCTTCCTTCCTGGGGCAGATCTCAGCAAGGAATTTATTAAAGGCGAGGAGGAGAACAATGCCCGAGAGACAAGGGTTGCTGGAGGGTTCTCTCTCTTCACCATTACGCTTTCCACTTTAATGATCTGATATTTTTTTAAAATTCTGGCTCACCCTCATGACAAATAACCCACTTCCTGGATACTTCCACCTTGCAAATATCATCCTTCAAAACGGCTATATATTTTTATTGGTCTTTATTTTCAAGCAGCTTTCTCACCTCGCACCCCCGGCTCCTGCAGAACTATTATGTGACCCTGTCTGGAATGTGAAACGGTCCCTGAAGAGACAGTCTGCACAGGAACTCTCAAGGGTGTTTGCTATCAGCTTATTTGGCAAGAGGAATCTGAGACATTTTAAATATGAACCGTTGGCGTGGCCCACCACACCCCGTTCCCTTTGCCCCGTCAAGTCACCTCCACTGGTGCATAAGACATGAGATGTAGAAAATGGACATAAACTGCTTGAAAACAAGCTCCTCCCCCCCCTCCACCAATTTCCTTTCTCTGCAGAGAAAGTACTTCAGATACCTGGAGGATGCATATCTGGAGAAGCTTTGCTGGTCTCTGCTGCTGAGGTTTCTTTCAATGAATCTCACATAGCCAGCAAGTGTTTTGCAAAGCCTTTGATGGTCTGGTTCCAAATGCCCCTCTTCCTCCCCCAGTTTATCTCTCAACTGAATGTTCCACACCTTCCACCCTCAGCTAAGAAGAAAAACATGCACACGATTCCTCCTTCCTTCCAAATACCAAATCAGGACCCTTCACGTCACCACATTGTTTCCCTGGAAAACCCTCTGCCTCCTTCTCTGCCTAGAAATCTCCTGTTCATCCTTCAAGACCCAAGTCCCACAGCACCTCCTTGGTGCAGTCTTCCCTGTGTGCTGCTCTCTTCTCGGTGCTTCCAGAGCACTCAGTGTGGCTCTCCATAATAACACTCAGTTGGCTGTGACTACATATTATGTATATCTGTCCCATCACCAGGCCAGGCCATGAGCTCCTAGGAGCAAAAGGACTAAGTCTTATTCACCTTGGCATCCCAAGAACCAAGCCCAGGGCTTGGCACTTGAAGGCCCATAATAAATGCTTGATGCTTCAATCAATGCCCGGCCTTTCTCCCCCTAGCCCTCCTCCTCTGTGCTGAGTGATCGTGTGCAACGCGGACCTAGGCAGGGCTTCAGAGCCAGACACCTGTGTTTGAGCCCTGGCCCCTATGGGACATGGGCAAATTATTTAACCTATATCTGCCTCGATTTTCTCCTAGATATAACAAATAGCCATGCCCAACTCTCAGAAAGCTGCTGTGAGAAACAAACAAAGTGACATATGTAGACCCAGTGCTTGCCCAATGGAAAGAGCCCAAGATGCATTTCCTTGAGCTCAGTCAGAAGTGTGGGGCCAAACGGAGTCCTATAGAAAAAAGTGAGTGGTCTGCATTCTGGCTCACATGCCACCAATACAGCGGTGGGGAAGCCAGCCTCTGAGCCCAAGAGCCCCCCTGAGAGCGAGGGACAGGGCAGGCTGCATTAAATCCATGCCTCTTGCTGGAAGCTCTTAGCACAAGGTCTGCTTAGGAACAAAGCCCCTGTGATTTCTTTCTGAATGGCAAACCCACGAGAGGCCACCACTGCTGAGGATGGACCATCATAGCTTTCATTTCCTGTCTCAAATTAATCTTTCACCCAAGACACACCATAAAACAGAATCATGCTGACTCAACAGCACTAGGTTGCTAAGTATGAGTCAAAGAGCCTGCACACGAGAAGCCTCCACGCTGTTGCACCCGAGTTTTATTAGGCCTTGATAAATAATGAGGTGGAAACAGCAGGGGCCCTGCTAACGCCTCAGATGTTCAAATTCAGGGTCAAAGAGAGAAGTGGAAGGTGTGACAGCTGAATCCACATGGGGAGACAACATGGCACTGGGGAAAGAGACATCTGTTGGCAGGAGACTCGCTTCCACCTCACTCCTACCTCTAGCTTCCTTTATGGTCCAGGTTAAGCCACGTCTCTGGGCCTCAGTTTCTTTACTCATACATGGAGAACTGGAGTAGATGATCTGTAACTTGGCAGCTGTAAATCTTAGAAACAAATCCAACTTCCCTAACCCATCCCCTTTTTCTCTTGTTGTGCATCTGAGACGTTTCTCATCTCTCCTCTTCTACCAACACTACATCCTTTATTGCTCTAGAGTGTCTGGTCACCCCTGACCACAAAGCCTGGCCAAACTTGGGGCCATATTCTTAAGAATATGTTTACCACCCTCTGGTCAAACAACTCAATAGGGTCGTGTACCCTGGGGTATTAGGAATTTAAATATCCCAACAACCTCTAATCCAACTCCCCTCCCACACCAACCTTCACTCCTTAGATCTCCAACACTCTCAAAAAGTTAGACTTTTCCCCATGCTGCTTGGCAGGAGACTAGGGCAGGGACAGGCAGTTCTTATCTGCACTCTGCATATCTCAGGGTGGGGCAGCAGAGAGGTGGCAAAGCTCCAAAGGCCAGGAAGAAAGTGCTTACGGAAGCAATCTCCGGTAGCATGACGAGAGGTGACCTGGAGGAGAAGATGGTGCTAATCTCGAGGACAAACTGAGGGTGGGCACTAAAGACCACAGAAGTCTAGGAGATGCCTTTAAGATGCCACCAAGCCTCCACTCCTTCCTTACTTCTTTAATAAGAAATCTGAGGGCAGGTGAAGTTCTGTGACTTGCCCAAGGCCACGCAGCCAAGCTGTGGACAGCCCACACCAGGTTGTGAGTCTTTTGGTCTCTGCCCACTCTTTTTTCCGCTCTACTCTGTTGACCTCAAGAGTCTAATGAGGTCAGCTGGGTTCCCTGGAAACTCTAAGAAACATGACCCGTGTCACTCAGGGAAACAGCAGACCCAGCAGATACCTTGATAGTGGCCTCTCCGATCCCGTGCATTCCTTCCCAACTTGACCTCATTTTCTTGTTCTTTCTGCAGTCCTTGCTACAAAACCTTGGGAAGTTCAGAGGTCAGTGAGAAGGGAGAGTTGGGCCCCCCTATCTCTACCGAATCCTAAATATCTAAGATAATCCACAACTGTCCCTCTTCCTCAGTCTAGAGAAAGTTGGTTGGGGAAGGGTAGAAGGAGGAAAAACATCAGATTAACCAACTGGAAGGCTGATCTGTTTAGGCCAGGGTATTATTCGTGGGCAATTAGATGGGTCATCTGAAGGTTTGTGACAACAAACAATAGGCTCTGCCTCTGCCAGTGACCTTTCAAACATCAGTGTTTGACGGCTTCTCAGCACCGGGAACCGGAAGCACCGAGTCAAAGATTCAAGGAATTAATTATTCAGCGGGCATGACCCAGTTCCCAGAGGTGAGGCTGGGTGAGAAGAGAAAGCACCAGGTCCTTATCACGGCAAGAAACTCAAATACTTCACGGGATAGTGTTCTCTTTGCTGCCAAAGCAGATCCATTTATGGTGCAGAGTGGCCAATATATAAAAGTCAAAGGAAAAAAAAGGTCAAATTTCCCTCATTCAACAAATGTTTACTGAGCCTCTCTAAGTCCCAGCCCTCCAGGGATTTGCATATGGTTGGAGTTTAGCAGAGGAGAGAGATCTCGGAATCTTTAAACAGGAGGCCTGGGCTGGGTCCCAGCTCAGCCCTTAGAGAGCGAAATCACCTTGGGCAGGTTACAGCTTGTGCAGGGCAAATCTCTCATCTGTAAAATGGGAGTCAGTCCACCTGCCTGATTATGAAGATGAAATGATCTTTATAAAATATAAAGCGCAATGGAAATATGAGGTGTAAATAATAATGATATAACACGACACACTTTCCCTGCCCTAGAAAAGTGTATAATCTGGAAATGTTTTAGAAAATAATCCAAGGTACCTATTTGGCAAGCATCGGATTCTCTGTAATTTAGGCAAATTGTATGCTTCAATCTGCCAATGGAGATGGAGGCGGCGGTCAGTCCCAGTCTCCCAGTCCAAGAAATTGCAAGGAGGGGTGGAAGAAACATAGAAAGAGTCTCCAGGCCCTGCTTGGTTCTGGGCAAGCCTTGGCTGGATGCGTGAGCCAGGAGAGACCCAAGCATGCAAGGGGGAACCGAACAACGGGACATATACGTGGTCAATCAGAAACAGAAGAGAACAAAAATTCATTTGAGCGCAATAGGAGTGAGCCCGCCAGAACGGCACACACGTCCCTCCCCACACACATTTCAGACAATTCTGGAATTCACAGTTCATTGCCAGAGCCTCCTCTGTGGACGCGCTCTGCATTCTGGGTTTCTCCCAGGTGGGGAAGACTTTCAGGCCGCAGCAGACTGGCCAGTCAGAGCCTCTCTGCCCCGGTCCTTCCCCAGACACTAACAATCACAACTCCTGGAGCAGCTGTCTCTAGGTGCAGTCAACTCCTTCTCATCCTGCTGTCCCGACTCTCAACAAAGACTCCTCATCCTCACATGGGTCCTGGGTGCCCACCCGGCCAGCCTCCAAATGCTCAGACGAGCCTGCCGGCTGCCCTCCGGTGGGGCCGCCACATACACTTGGCTTCTTGGATTGGGCCCTGCTGCCCCCCTTTCCCTCCCTCCCTCCCACAGCTAAACCCAGCTCCTTCGGGGCCCTGCCAGGCTCACACGTCCAGGGACGCCCCTGGAGAGCAGGGTCAGTTTCACTCGCCCCTCTGTTCCCTGTAACTCATGACTTTCTGTAAGTTCTTCACCCTCCTGCAAATGTAGGTTTATGGTCCTAAAATGTTCTCTGACTGCTGTATACAGAAGGGAGGCAGAGGAGGAGGGAGGAGGGAGCAGGAGTGGAAAGAATGCTACCCTGGAAGCCCAGGGCCTGTGTTTTAATTCTCCATTTGACACGAGTTAGTTCTGTAACCTTGAGAAAGTATCTTCGGGTCAGGCCTCCGTTTCCCTGTTTGGTAATGAGGGGTTTGCTCTAAATAACCTTTCTAATTATAAAGTTTGGCATCACAGAAACTGCACTAGCCTGGGGCACAGCAGGCATGCGTCCTGGTCCTTATTGGCCTACAACCTGGGACAGGTTATCTGACTGCTCACTCCGTGCCTAGAAAATAAATGCAGATAACATGACTACCCCTCCTGGGGTGCAAGGCGCCCATGAAATACCGTCTGTGACAGAGCTTCATGGTCTGTAAAGCCCTGATCAAACCTCAGGGTTCACTCAGCTGTTGACCACCCGCACCGTGCCCAGTACTGTGCCTGCCGGGAGGGGCTGCCGGCTCAGGCAGGAAGGGTGGAGGACGGCTCCTTGCCCTCAAGGCTCCCACAGCAGGTAGGCGAGACAGGCAGGTGGACAAACCCCAACTCAGCTGGTGGTGGACCTGAAGTATGAACAAAGTGCTCTGAGAGTGTAAGGAAGAGGCGCCAGCCCAGAGGGAACAGCTTGCCCTGGACCTGGTAAGCTGTGCCAGGACAGTGGGACTGCAGCCTGGGCAGAGGGGAGGGGCAGAAAACACGGCTGGACAGCAAGGCTGAGGTCCCACCGGAGGGGGCCTTGCAGGCCAGCGGGAGAGTGAGGGTCAGGTGTGGCTTTGAGGGGGTCCCCGGCAGCACTGCAGGGGACAGAGCAGAGAAGGCCGAGAGTGGAGCCAGGAAAGGGACAGGGAGGCTCTTATCATGCAATAGTCCACGAAGGTGACTGTGGGAAGCCAGGCCATCGCTGATTCCTGCCTGCACCAGGCCTTCAAGACCGTAAGGCTCCACAAACCTCTGTATCTACAGAAAGGTGTAAACAGGTTTGCTGTCCTCAGAATGGAACCCATGCAGATGAAGATGCTGTGGTCACATTTTCAAATCTTAGACAGATGGTCCAGGGTGCTCTGAAGTCACTCCCTACAGAAGCCACCTGGCCAGATCCTTGCCTTGGCAGAGATCCAGGTGGCTAAGAGGCTGGAATGTTCTCAGGGCTGGAATTGGGATCTCAGGGCTGAGCTGCTGGCCCTCCTTAGGGGAAGGGGGGAAGAGACCAATCCACCCAAACACCACTGAGTCAGACAGGCCTTGCCCCTCCAAAACAAACCGCAGTCTCAATCCCTGCCTCCCAGCCTCCTCTGACAGTGGGGGAAGACTGTGCAACCTTGAAGGTCATCAGCAAAGACAGAGGCTTAGGAGGAAAATGAAGGTTTCACCAGCATTGTTACTTCAAATGGGGTCACATGCATTTGAGGTTAAAGAAAGAGTTCAAGTGCTCTCACTTTTTAAGCCTAGGACCAGCCCCCCAAGAGCTACTCAGTGGCATAAAAGATCCACCACTGCGACTTACTCACTGGATTCTCAGGCTTCACAATGGCTAAGGTCTTCCTCCAGGATGAGCCACACATGGGTCGCCATGTTCCTGTAAAAACAAGAGCCCAACAATAAACATCAGTGACGTGATCTTATGTCACAGCCTCCTACCTCCTCCCCTCCAAGAGGTCACACGTGTTGTGCACTTTGCCCTGTGTGACACTTCACCCAGCGAGAGGAAATAGAGAATCTCTCTCTGTGCACCAACAAGTTTTGCCGATGAAGAAAAAAACAGTGAGACTGCTAAACAAATTCTATTATCAGCCACAGTCTGGGCTCCCTAAGGGCTTATCACATCTCTACACAAAGACTGCTGAGAGAGTAAGGCAGATATGAAAGAGAATGCTCTATTAGCTGCTTTAGTAAAAACAGTGTCAGAATTTCTAAGCTTAAGACACAATGAAAGTAAATCAAGCTGATGTAGAACTTGATAACAAGTCACCCATGCGAAATTGGTCATTTTCTAAGGTAGAAAGATCCAAAATGCTAAAAAAAAAAAAAAAAAAGAAAGAAAGAAAGAAAAAAGAAAAAAACAGAAAATTATGCAAGTGAGCCAGCATATGATCATGGCTGAGTTTACTAAACAAATTATTTTAGCTTCCAGTGACCACCCACATTATTTGGTTACATCCTATTGCTTCTGTAGAAACTGCCTCTACACCTGTTTGGAAAATGGAACCCAGAGTTACAAAATATTTCTAATGATTTACTTTCACATTAACAAAAAAACTCAAATGTCTAAGAGGTAGCCTCAAGAGGACGAAAACTAACACAGATGTGAAATTTGAGATCTATGAAAGGCAATATCCATACTCCAGAGAACTGCAAACACTTGGCTCAGCCGAGTGGCAGGCCTGTTTACCCACGTAAACACACACACACGTGTTCTCTCCAGCACAGAGAAGGCCATGTTTCAAGTGCTGAGAGATGGGATTCACTGTGTAGAATTCACGGGCTATTAATGGCAGAGAACCTACTATTTGCTGAGCCCTGGTCACGCATGGAATCAGCCCTGCTAGAGACTAGACACACTTGATCTCAGTGGCTCCTCACGGACAGGAAACAGAGGCTTAGAGAGCAGGTGGCACTTGCCAAGGCCCCGCAGCAAGGCAGGATGTGAGCCCAGGCCTGGCTGACCCAGCGCCCATGAGCCTTGCCACCAAGCTTAGGGTGAGGTGTCCTGGATGCCAACATCTGGCGTAGCCATGGTGCATCCACACACCTGGTGAGCCTGGCAAGCTCCAAGGGCAGCCACCTGGGCAGAAGCTGCAACCATCATCATTATAAAGCCCACACCCCTCGGGGCCTGTGCCAGCTGACAAACAGGCTGGCCTGCCCTGGCCACATTCTCTCAGCCTGAGCTGTAGGCTCTGTGCTGCTGCCTCAAGCCCGAAGCCAGAGAGACTGGAGGCCTCGACTTCACTGCCCCCTGCTTCTCAAGGGAAGGTTCCAGGGGCATTGGTGGGGAGCTGGACATCCTGGCGCAGAATTCCACTGTCTGTCCAACCAAGGTTTGAGAAATCAGGGACTTCCTCGTGTTCCCCGGATCTCAGGAACAGAAGTCCTTACCCCTCCACCCCAACCCCAGGACGTTACTGAGACCAGCGGAAGGGAAACAGGGCTCTTTGAGGTTCTGCTTGGGTTGTCTGTATGGTGGGATGGAGGTGGACGTGACTACACCAGGCCATAAAGATTGACCGTTGGTCAGATCCCACAGAGGCCTGGGCACACTGTGATCGGTCTCTCAAAGGACCGACTCGTACCCTCTGTCTGACCATCAGCCAAACATGCTTCTGACTCCCTGCAACACCACCAAACCAGAAAGTCCTAGAGCCCAGACCCTCCCTTCCCTGGAGGGGCCTCAGTTTCCCCATCTGTAAACGAGGAGCTTGACATTTTTGGTGATTTCCTTACCGAGGACCCCGTCTAGCTGCCCACCTCCATAAACCCTGACTTTTAGAGACACATACAAACCTAGTTAGCTGTTAAAAGGACAGGGAGGGATTAACCTGTGCACAGGCATTGCACTGGGTAGTTAGCATGTGCTACCTCAGCTAATTCCCCAGCAACCCTGTGAAGTACGTACAGTATAAAGTTACAGAGGGGGAAACTGAGGCATGACACAGCCAAGTGCCTCTCCCAGAGTCTCTTAGCAGTGACCTGGGACTCACGGTGGATCTGGCCTGAGGCCACACCCACGCCCATTCCCTGACCCAATGTTTCCCTTTGTAATCGATCAGAATGAAGAAACGCTGTCTCTCCTTGGATGTGCCATCACACCAGGCCCAGGCAAAGAAGCATGAGGTCTCTGGTCCCCTGTGGGCCTGGTTTGGGTGGTGCAGGAAAGGGTTCCTGCAAGCTTGAGTGGCCTCATGGATCCCAAGGGACACGAGAGGCCCAAGGGAGAAGAACTTGGGGAGACCTTCCCCTCTGATGTTCTCCAAGCCCGAGCTCTTCTCTAAGGGGCCCTAAGCATGTGGACAGGGCGTGGCATCCTCTAGGCCCTTAATAAGTATTTGGTGTAAGTTGGTGTGAGGTACATCAAGACCAGCTCAAACCACAAAGTCAGTCCCCAGTGGCATGCACCAAGCAGAGGTCTCCACACCCCAAATTCCGACTCTGAGCCGGGTCTTCTCTTTACCCCAACAACCAGGGGAGCTTCCGGCAGAGCAAGAAGTGTCTAAACACAAAGCCTACCCAGGGAGGTAGTTAAGAGCTCAGGCCCTAAATCAGGCAAACCAAGGTTCCTGTCTCAGCTCTGTCACTTTAAATTAGTTGGGTGGCTCTAGGCAAATTACATAATCTCTGTGGGGATAATGTTGGTACCCGCTTCAGAGGGCTGCTCTGAAGATCACACAAGACAATGCTGGAAAGGTCTTAGCCTGGTGTGTGTTTGGAGCAAGTGCTCGGAGGTGACATCTGTTGCTATGGTCTGCATCAGATTGGGCGGCTAAGCATACTTTTGGAGCTCTCTGCTTGGGTTCAATCCCAGCTCTCCTCCTAGCTAGCAGATTGCTTAACCTTTCTGTGCCTCAGTTTCCTGGTGTGGAGAATGAGGTTGATCGTGAAGAATAAATGAGTTACACAGGTAAAGAGCTTAGAATAACATCTGTCACAAAGTAAGCACTCGATAAAAGTGAGTTAGTATTATTCTTAATTATTAACATTACTAGCATCCTTCTTCCTTTCTTCTGGTGACAAATTCCATCGCCCACACTCTAGCCAAACAAGTGGGCATAGAACTCAAGGCAGGTTCATGAGAGTATCTATTCCCCGTGGCCACATTCACTGGTACAAAGTGTGTGCACATGCTCCAAGCTAGGCCAGGTTTCAATACGAAAAATCTGGTCCTCCTGGGTCAGCCGGAGAGCTGTGTGGGGTCAGCCAGGAACTGTCTACAGCCATGGACCCCTGAACGGGGGACTCTGGTCTGGGGATGCTGGAGGTCACCTGTCCTCTTCCTGGGGCTGGATTCTTCAGCACCTCCGTTGAGTCTTTGAGCCTCCTCTGAAACTTTCCAATGCATTTCATTTTTGCTCAAGCTCATTCAAGTTTGGTTCCTGTCCCTTGAAACCAAAAGAGTCCCAACTAACAACAGTGCTAAACAAATGGCTGCTCTACCATCACCAAATCCCATCAAGAAAGAAAAGCCAGCTGCACCCCTCGGTGAGACCCGGGCAGCCATGGAGAAGCAAACGTTCAGCAAGGTGTCGCCGCGAACTGAAGCGAGGGGAGGCTGCTGCAAGCCCCTGGACCAACGCCCCTCCTGGGAGAGGGAGATCCTGAGACCAAGAGTGAGCGGTCCAGGCCTGCAGTCCCGCTGAGAAGCCAGCCTCAGACCCGGCGCCTCGCCACTGCATTAATAAGAGGAAGAGGAGAAAGAAGGAAGCTGGAGCTGATTTTCATTGATTTTTAAGTGGTGCCAGAAAAAACCCCAGATAGCTATTTAAAACGACTCTCTTTAAAGGAGGAAGTAAGGGAGAAAAGGGGGAGGGAGGATAAGGAAGGAGAAATTGCCTTATTTGAACACTTACATGGGCCATGCACTGTGGGCCACGCTCTTTCATTTGTGTGATCTTATCTAACCTCCAGCACAGTACTGGGAGCTGGATGATCATTCAACCCATTTTCCAGGTCAAGAAACTGAGGCTCACAGAGGGATCAACAACTAACTCGCTGAGGTCGTACCACTCTTGCCTCTCGCCTGTAACGCCTGATGTGCTGCCTCCCTGGTACACTCTGATTCCTGAGCCTGGGGTCTCCTCCTCACACAGGCCACACCTGTTGCCACTCACACCTCTGCTCAGACCCGCTGGAAGTGATGGACTGTCCTGCGGCTCCCTCATCCGTAGCCACTCAGAGAGAGGGGCAGCATCTTGATACCCCAAGTACATCCTTGGGCAAGTTTCCTTCTCTGGAACTTAGGTTTTTTTAAAAATCTCAAAGATCTCTGGTGTGACTTTAATGAGATGGCATTGATGAGTGGGTTTTAACCAGGATGCGCCTGTCGGAATCCCACGGGGAGTTTTTTGGGTTTTTGGTTTTGTTTTGTTTTTATCTCAGTCACCTGTCCCAAGAGACTGTGACTTCGAAGATATGACTACAGTGCCTGACACGTGGCACTGTGCTAAACAATGCTATCTTTGCTTTGTCTCATTTTCTCACTACCTTCTGGGCCGGCACCCCAAGATGATCTACTCCTGTACCCCCATCTCTTCTAATAGCACCCCTTTAATTCCCTCCAGGAAAAGAAGCTCCACCCGCACTTGTGTTTTTAAAGGGTTTTAGAGAAAGAGAGAAAAAAAATCCCTGGCCTGGTGGGAAAAACAGACCCAAAACGTGCTGACCCCTCACCTCTCATGTGGCACGTGCCACAGATGGACACAACGAGCACACTCAGCCGCCTTCTCCGCAGGCCACCAGGAGCCCAACACCAGGGGCTGCACAGGCATAAACTAAATGCTCAGCCAAGTAAGGACGCTGTAGACACAAGCATCAGATGGTATAAAAAGAGACACAGGAAGAGACAGAAGTGGTAGCTTCCAACATTTGCAAGAGAATTAAACTGGAATTTGTGATCTGCAATGATATGAAAATCCTCCTGACCACAACAAGGTTAGGGAAAGCAGCCGTGGGCAGGGCCTGGGCCGTACCTGCGGGAGGGGGAGAGTCGGTAAGCGTCCCGAGGGGGACCTCGCCTGCTCACCCTCACAGGACACACGCTTCACACCGCCACACGCTGCCCAGCGCCCACCTGGCAGCTGATGGCGACTCTCTTTGTGTTCTAGCAGCAAGCTTCAGGCAGCAGCTGCCTCATCACAAGGGATTATCCAGGCAGGTGTTTCCCTTGCTGTCCTTCTTCTTTTCATAGATTTACTCTGTGCTATTTGAAAATAAAAAGGAACCGGCTGATCTTCCCTCAGGGCATGATTTGGTTTCACTCCTGGTGCGATGTGGTGCCACACGGCACATCCCTGCCTGGTGCTGGAGTGGCCTGCAGGACACTGGCAGGGACCCATGCACACACTGGACCAGCTAGACATCTGCAAGGGCATGAAATGTTCCAGGGGTCCCATTTCCTGCACCCCCTCCCCAATCTGCTTTCCCTTAAACCAAACCAGGTGTTCAGCAAGGATTTGCTGAGCGGCTGGCTGGGACTGTGAGGAACACTGCAAAGTGCGGAAAGCAGGGCGAGGACTCCGGAAGCAGAGGCACTAGAAGGAAGGGTGCTGCCTCCAGGTCAGTCAGCACCTGGCCTCGAACCCCAGCCTCGCTGCCCGTCCAGTGTGAGACCTCGCGCAAGTCCTTTCAGCCACGAGGTTCGTCGTTCCCCTTTGTGAGATGACGTCTACCTTATAAAGTTAGGGCAAGGATTAAATAAGAGAATATAAATCAAAGGATAACAGAATCTGCCATCTGGGAGCCATTTACTATGAGCCTCGACTATGTGCAAAGCGCTTTGCATGGGTATTTCCATCCACTTCTTACAACTCCCCTGTGAGGCAGGCACCACATCCCCGATCTCAGATGAGAAAACCAAGCAGAGAAATTAAAGCACCACAGCTCATAAGAAACAGAGCTAGAGCATACGTCCAGCCACTGCACTACTGCCTGGACACGGTAGCTGCTCTAAACACATTGCTTCTCTTCCACCTGCTGGGACACTGTAGGTACTTCCATAACCTTTTGTTGAGCTGAACTAAACAGAAGATTCTTCTGCTTAAGGAACTACTCTACGGAGTTTGATAAGTCTGGGTCAAAGGCTGTCCTGGAACCTGGTTTAGTTCCACCTTAGCTGGAGGGATCTTATCTATCTGCCTCCCAGGGAGGAAGAGTTTCCCTCCCAGCCCTGCACCCCCCAGCAGCCCCTTTGCCTCCTGCACCCAGCACCTGCTCCTCCCCCCGACTGAAGCCACGGACTCCGACCTGCCGCCTCCACCTCCAATGGCAGGTCCCTCTGCGCATGTTCGCGTGCAGGTACTGCTGCAAACGCTTAAAGCTCCAAGGCCATCCCAGTGTCCCCACTCCACACGGCTTCCTGAATGCTGAGTCCCAGCCCAGACCGTGGACACACAGCGAAGGGGAAATGGGAGTGGAGATGATCTGAGCAACTCTGATCTCATCAGCTCAGCTCAAGCCCATCACCGTGTGCTCAGTTTGGAAGCCGCAGGACCTGGGAACGGGGGATAAGAGCAGAACTGTACGAAGGTCTGTTAGTCACATGGCCTCCTCCCAGTCCTCTTTAGGAAAGGGGGTAAAGGGGAAAGGATGAGATGGCTTTGGGCGCAACAGTCAGTGTGAACCTCCAGAACGAGGCCTCCTGGGATGGGCAAGGGGGTGCCTGTTCTGTTACCTTCATATTTTGCAACGTCTTTGAGCAAATTCCTGAACTCGGCAGAGCCGCGGTCTCCTCGTCTGTTCAACGAGGACAGCTGCCAGTAAGCACACAGGATGACTGTGAGGACCCAGTGAAATACGAATGTGCAGGGGCCTGGCAAGCTGGAAAGTGCCCTGGGAAATACCAGACATTTTCCACGATCCTGGGAGGCGGGGTCATCAGGTCAGAGTAAGTGGCTTGAAGAAAAGAGGAAAAGTGGGAATCCACTTCTTTTGGCAAACCTCTCTCAACACCACGTAGTACAAGGCACAAGTCTCTAGGAATTAAAAAAAAAAACCAAATCCACCTCTGATTGATATCATTCATCGTCTAGAAAAGGGCAGAGGTACACCAACAGCTACGTCGTAAGACAAAACAGAATGTGTCACAGGAATGATCCCCAGAGAGGACAGGACAACCTGTTCTGGCCTCAGAGACTGGGAAGGCCGTTAGAATAACATTATTATAATATAATGATTAGCATAATGACAACTCTTTCTCAGTGCTTGCTGTGGGCCAGGTACTGTTCTAAGTGTTGGCACGTCTTCTCTCATTTAATTTCTAAAACCACCACATCAAGTGGGTTCATAGATGACAAAACTGAGGCACAAAGAAATCGACTCCTATCTTGGCCTTACATGGCTGGTAAGTGGGGGAGCCAAGATTTGAACCCATCAGGCTCTGTCTCTCCAGCACACAGAGGGTCAGGGCAACCAAGACAGGTCTCAGATAAACGCTCTATGTGGCTGAAAGGCTCTGATAAGGCCTGCAGGGCTGAGTCACTGAGGAAAGGCACTGACTCACCCACAGCCTCTCCCACCCAAGCCTCCCACACACACAGACCGCCTCTGGTCTGTCCTGGAAGTTGGCCCCACCTCTACACTACCTATGCCCGTGTGGGAACCGAATACCAAGAGAGACTGATACAAGAACCTATACGTCAACATCTACATTGACAACAGGCCACTCATGGATGAAGCCCAGCTCTGCCGCTCCCTGGCTGTGCGACCTTGGCAAGGCTCAGCCTCTCTGAGCCTCCGCTCTCTCATCTGTTAAGATGTGGTTAACACTGATGTGCAACGTGGGCGGTTGTTGCAAAGCTAAAATGAGATGATATTTCTAGTGCGGCACCTGGCACATCACAGTCTCAATAAACAATGGTTGGATTAGAAGGGTTTACAGAAGGTTTCCACTGCAAAATCATTTTCTTCACAATAATATCTGTTGTAAGAGTATTTTTAACTAGTATTCATCTAGAACTCATCTGCCACTAAGCTAAATCCATTACATGAATTACCTCATTTAATCCTTAAAAGCATTGTTATTTGGCTTCGCTTTAGGACAACACATTCATTTTGCTCACACATAGGTATGCAAGGAGAGGGACAGATGGTCAAGACAGTATTTTTTAGGCACTTATTACATGGTAGGTACTGTTCTAAGTATCCTACATTCAGTAACGCATCTCGTCCTCTCAAAAACGTGCCTATAAGGCAAGCACTAGTTTATCCCCATTTAACAGGTAGGGAGTCTGCAACACAGAAAGGCAAGTGTCACATGAGCAGACTTTTTTAGGTCCTGGTCATCTCGTCCTGGAATCTCAGTCTCCCACCCAGACTCCCTGTCTCAGCTCATCCTCCACAAAGCCACTAGGGAAATCTTCCCATGCATGGTGCTCCACTGCTCAAGAACACTCAAAGGCTCCCTGCTACCTATCCAAGAACCCCAATAGGTTGAAGAAGATCAACTGGGGCTGAAGGTCCCTGCAGATCTGGCCTTGCCTCCTTTCCTATGGCCCCAGACATTTCCCTTGCTGGTTTAGAAGTCCCAGTGACAGGCTGAGTCAGTGAGGCCTTCCCTGGCCACCTATTAAGATTATAGCCCTCCCCCCTCCACTCCCCTGCCCCCAACCCAGCACACCCCATCTCCTTTCCTGCTTTGGTTTTCTCCACCCTACCTCTCATCACCTGGCCTCCCACATATCTAATTTACTTGTTTATTGTCTCTGTGTTTCCCCTCCTAGAATATAAACTGCATGTGGCAAGGGATGCTGTCCTGTTTTGGTTTCTCCCTTGCTGCAACCCAGCACCTAGAACAGTGCCTGGCACAGAGTAAGAGCTCGTAAACAACTGCTTAATGAATGGACGAGCAGACGTTTAAAATGCCTAAGCAGAAAACGTCCAAATGGAGCAATGGTGAGAAAACGCCTAGCATGCCTCCAGCCTCGCTCCTGTTCTTGAAATCCTTTCTGGAAGACAGGCTGGAGATGCAAGATGGGAAGGTCTGGCAGGCAGACCCTGTCTTGCCCATCCTCCTTGGGCTTCACAAGAGTTCCCCGTGAGACCCTGGGCCCTCATCTTCCCATCCCTATTCTGAATTGAAACATACTCGAACTCAATCTCAATCTCTCTCTCTGAAAACTGTCTGCAACTGTCCTAAACCCACCTGCCCAGCCGCATCTCCCTCTGCCCACCTTCACGCTGGGCCCGTTCTCGTTTCTCCCGGCTTCAGCACCCATGGGAGACGCCCTCTCCTTCCTACCTTTTATCCATCCACACTTCACCTACCCTGCGGGACCCAGATCACTGCGGCTGTTGCTGCCTCCTCCCAGGCCCTCTCCAGCCCCTAGAAAAGACTCCCACACCCACTGCCGTCTCCTCCAGTCATACGGACATTAGTCATGAACTACCCTGTGACTTGCCTTCCACGACGGGCTGAACCGTTACCAAAATCTCCCGCTACTCAACTTTTTCACACCGCATGTCTTGCTTCCCCAAGCCCACTGTGAATGCTTTGGGAGATCCACCCTGTCATCCCCACAGCACAGGGCCTGTGACACACAGTAGGTGCTCAATAACTGCTTCTCAACTTCCCAAGGTAAACAAATCATCTCCACAATCAGGTCACTCCCTCGATTACAGGTACCTAGATTGGCTTCTCCCGCGCTACCTTTTCTCTTCAGAGCCAGCTCTGACCTTGGCTATCTGCAACCCCAGCCGTGGGCCCGTAGTTTTAAGGGGTGTTACACCTATTCTAATCGCGATCCCCTGCACCGGGCGGCTGAGATGATTTGTAAAGCGCTGCAGGTCTGGAAAAGGAAAGTACGTAGTTCTTCCAGGCAAACCCAGAGATTCAGAGCATTCCAATTTCCTGAAATACTGGAGTTCATCAGAGGGAAAAAACCATGGTGTAAGTTTTAGGTGATTCACAGCAGAAAACCAACAACTGAAGCTCAGGTGCGCCCGTTGAACACCAGCTCTCAGTAAACTGAGGTTATAACAAATGGTAGTAAAATCTCAAATTATTCTGATCTTTGTAGAGACAAGAGCCAGGAAGGACAGCAGAGACCCTGCTTACTGCAGACCCTCCATGGCTGGGCCTGTGCCAGGCCCCAGAGGAGGGCTTCCTGGTGGCCCCTCTGCACACTGAGCAGCCTGGGACCGGCCCGCTCCACCGCTGAGGACATGAGGCCCAGGTGGGCAGGAGGCTGCGCAGCCCTGACTCAAGCAGGCGGGTCACACGTGTTCCACATGGGCCTCGACAGTTCTAAATTAGCCAACCAGGATCCCAGATTATCTGTGATACTTTAAAATTTTAAATAGGAAATACACTCCTGGGTTCCAAAATCAAAAACAAAAGTATTCAGGAAATGATGTTTCCCTCCTACTCCTGGCCCTATCTATTCCATGTGTCACCACCCTGAAACAGGTAACCACCGTGATTAGCCGTCTGTGTCTCGTTCCCGACCACGTTTAAGCACGCACATGCAGATATAAATGTGTCCGTGTCTTCCCCTGACTGCAGGCTACACACTTGTCTGTGCACAGCTTTTATCTTTCAAAGGACTGGGTTTGGCACAGGGCAGGGGGAGAGAATCGCTCTGCATAACAAAGATGCATGTCTGCGTGACAAGCCCATGAAGCCAACAGAAGCATTCTGGAGAACACACGGGTGAGAGGAATGGAGGCGTAAAGTCACCACGGAAATGGAACCCACTGGTGCTGCCGCTGGGATAGGTCCCAGGCTGGCCAGAGGTGAGCTCTGGCAGGGCTGGGGTGGGATCGGACACCTTGGGAGCGCCGGAAGCCCCAGTGGCCAAAGGCTCCGACTGGCCTTACTGAGAATTTCATCTTCTATAGCAATGGGGAATAACCTAATTCCATAGCAATGGGGAGTAACCTAATTCCCTAATTCCCACAGCAATGCTGGAAGGGGTTAGTGACCAGGAGGACATCGGAACTATGGAGGAAAAACAATCATTTCCTGTGAAATTAGCGAGAGACCAAGAAAGGGAAGTTAGTGCCTGAGACTCTAAGAAACCGACCTCAAAGGGTTGGGAGGCCGGCAGGGCCTGGGCCTGGGAGGAGGAAGTCAGTGACTCAGACTCCCTGAGAGGCAACTCCAGAAACAGAGAGGGAAGGATAAAAAAGGGACCCAAGATGGGGGTTAAAAAAAAAAGGACATTTGGATACTTACAGTGACTTCAAGTTCCTTTGCCCAGGAAAGTGGCCTCCCAGAGCACTGAGAAAGGTTGGAGACGAGATGCTAAACTGCCTAACGCAATCTCTGCAGCAGCCCAAGAACAGCTGAACACAGTCTTAGAGCCTCTGGGAACTAAGAACACGTGATGTCGAGGCACATTCATTTCCTTCTGCGTGGAGACCCTTGACGGTAGCTGGAGAACTGAGTAGACATGCACATCTAGCTTCAGGAAGGTATCTTGTCATAAAGAGGCAGAAGGGTAGAGCGTAGGCAAGGGCAGCTTGAACCAGTGTTCCCAAAGCAAGCCAGTTAAAGGTCTAATGTCCACGGAGTGGAGGTCTCTAGCAGTGTGCCGGGGGGGCTCCCTCCTGATAAGCATTTTATCAGCAACCTAGGTGATGTTGCGGAAGACACACTTAAATAGGATCCTGAAAGAGCTCAACAGAGCAAGGCTGCACCAAATTTAACCAGTTGAAACCTAATAGAAATGATTGTTCTGAATCAGGTGGGAACAAAATAGGAGGATCTGCATTTAAATTCTAAAGCCACACAAGTTTGGGGCAGAGGAGAAGCTGCCTAGCAACAGTACATGCTGAAAAGACCTGGTCAGCAGTAATGTCAGTGATGTGATGTGGCTGTCAGCAAAGCGGATAAATCTTGGGCTGCATTAAGAGGAGTAGAATGTCCCGAACTAGGGAGGTGATAGCTGCCTTCCTCTGGGTGTGGTCATACCATGAATACGATACGTGGTCCGGACACTGCCTTCACAGTATGAAAAGATATGGACAAGCTGGAGTATGTTCAGAAGAGAGAACCACAGGGAGGGTAAAGTTCCTGAACCCACACCATGGGTTGTTCATCTGAAAGAAGACTCTGGAGAGAACCAGAGGGCTGTCTTTACATACCATATTTCCCTGATTAGAAGATGCATTTTTGTTCCGTTATAAAACGTCTGAAAGCAGAATGTATCATAACCCCTCAACATCGCACAATCTATCAGGACACAGCTGTGGCGTAGCTGTCACTGCCTCACATATGGAAATTTGACTCTTGTTCCTGGTGGCAAATCTGAACAACTGCAATCTTCGACCTCTTGGGAGCCAAAACAGTTAAGGACCATTTAAGGAAGGAATGTGAGTCCTGGTTGTTAACCAGAAAAACCTTCAATGACACTGTCTGGTAAAATCAAGAAAAAAAAAAAAACATTGAAAATTACAAACTGAGTGTCAGCAACTGGAAAAAAACAATTCCAGAGACAACAGAGATAAAGAAATACATCACCCCCTGACCAGAAGATGACAACAAGTCAGAAAACACAGACATTGATGACTGAGTCAAAAAGGGACTCGGAAGAGTTGGATTCTGAGAGTGAAGAAGTTTTAGAAATGCCTTAACCAATTTGCTTTTTTTGTAATATACAAGAGTGATAGGAAATAAAAATGTATGGCAAAAGTCTAAAAACTTTTTTCTTCAGTAAATATAAAATAAAAATTTTAAGGGATGGCAAATCATTGTGCCACAGTTTAATTAGCAGCAGTTTTTCTATCTTGAATGTACATAAAATAATGGTACATCTTATAATCCATAGTGTCAAAGATTTGATTTTTTAAATAAATAATATCTGAAGAGCTACCATGTGGTGGATAAATTAGAGCCATTCTCCATGAGCCATTCTGGCCTGTGACAGAAGCTATAGGAAGCCATCAGGAGGAGGTATCCAAAGATGGGCTGGATCCCCTCTGTGCAAACCCAGGCTGGACCATCACAGTGGGGAAACCAAGCACCCAGTGGGGCTGATAAGGCTCTCCCAGCCCTGCGGTTCCAAGATTGTATGAGATGACATCACCATGAAGGGAAGGGGGTCCCATCTCGCTTCACTGTACACACAAGTGCTTTGACTGAGTCATTCTCTTAATAAGTCACTACTTAAAGGTAAAAGTCACCTAGGGAACAGTACTGAATGGGAAGTCTGAGGCAGTGAGGCACCCTGTCCACATCTGTGCTGCAGGATTCCTGTGAGCCAATTCAGAGAAATGGGCTGGAGGAGAAGAGGCCACCTGTGTGCCAGGCACCATGACAAGTGTGCTACACTCATTGTTCCATTTAATCCCCACGACCACCCTATAAGTAGAATCACTCCCATTTTACAGAGGAGAAACCCAAGGCTCAGGGATAGAATGCAGCTTGTCCACGGTTCACGGTGACTCTGAAAACCCATGGTCTGTGACAACATGCTTCAGATAGAGAGTACTCCGGAAGTCTTGCTTGGCGGAATGAATGCACTGAGTGATCAATGGATCAATCAATGAATGAACAGACTTGGTCTCATATCGGTGGCACTGACTCCAGGACAAAAAAGCAAGCAAGCCAATCTCAGTGCTCTACCCTAACCCCATCAATAGCTCCCGCAGGCACTAAACTCATTCCAGTTGCTGCTTGCAGGAGAATTTATTCCATCACATAAAGCAAGGGTGTCCCTGAGACATATATGGCAGAGAACAGGTGCCAGTCAGCAGTTCTGCTCAAATGTCAAAGCCGTAAATGCACCAGGTTGCCATGCCGCCCAACTGCCAGGTTAACGCAGAGCAGGCAGAAGTTGAGCTCAGCCTTTATCCACCTGCTGTGGTCAGGATGTCCAGAGGGCTTGGAGTCAATCACCCCCTACCTGTTCCACCTGCCCAGGCCATCAAGTCCAGCCCCAGGCCTACCAGTGCACCCAAGCTCCCTCCTCAACTGGAGAAGAAAACTCCAAGTGCACATAGGAAACCCAGGGCAGGCCCCACCTGAAGGGGATATTCAGGTGATTGTGAGACCACGGAAGGGAGAGAATCAGCTTCATTCCAGACAATGGCACACAATGTTCCAAGGACAGGTGACGCCTATGAACCAGTTCCTACAAAGGCTGTTCCTTTGGAGGAGGGGGTCGCCTGGTCCCTGCCCCACCCAGCTCTGCTGCCTCGTCCACACGCAGGCAGGGAACTCCTGCGCCTGATCCACAGGTGAAGAGGAGCCCCCAGAGGAGCTCAGCACCCCTGACTCCCTGTGTCTGCTCCTCAGCCTGACCTCGCGGAGGGGGAGTGATCAGGGCAGACAGCCTAGGCTGTACTGAGGGGGCGGTGGAGCGGATACTGTTTTCTACATACAGTACAGGCCGCCAAAGCTCAGACAGGCATGCTTGGTGGCACAAGCTGCAGGGAGTGACAGATGTCCCACATTCTAAGACCCTAAATGGAGAGTCCCAAAATGGGCTGTCCTCCTTATTAACTGAAAGCTCTTCATACGCCAACTCCCTTCATAAAGAAGGCTGTGGGGCAAAGACCAGGACACAGAAAAAGCCTTACTTGAGGCCCAACCTTACTGTCCCCAACCCTGTTCCCCACGGCACTCCTCAGTCCAGGCAAATGGCAGCTGTCTGGCCAGTGTGTACGGCCAGAGCACAGAGGGCAGCGTGCTGAAGAATGGCTCTGACCATCCCTCTCCAGTGGCTCCCACTGGCTGCTGGGTTTGGCGCAGACCCTGCATTCAGGGCCCTCCACACCTCAGAGCTGGCCCGATTCCAGCCTGGGCTTCTCTAGGCAGCCCCCACATCTCCACCGCATGAGACCCTGAAAGTTCCCTCACTTTCCTGCATCTCTTTGTGCTAGGACCTCTGCGCACCTCTGCCAATGGAAATCCTACCTATCTTCCAAGGCCTTTCTCAACCAACAAGCTCCACCTCCTCCAGGAAGTCCCCCTGGCTCCCCCGCTGTGCAACTCTGTGGACTTTCCATACTCTGTCTGGGTGCGAGGGCATTGGTGAGCTTGTACAGTGCACCTCTCTCTATGAATTAGAAGAGCGCTCAGCTTCCATCGGTCATCACAGGGCCCCCAACTCAACGGCTGCACACTGAGCTAGCAAGCCTTGGCCTATAGCTCTCCAACCCCCCCAGCATTCCTTTAAGCCCTTTCGGGATCCCCTCCTCCACCTATTCCCAGCTGACTCATCCCACGCCCCATTCTCTCAAGGTTCAGCTCTCAGCTGACAGTTTATGGGAGATAAGGGCTGAAACCAAAGGTGGGAATTCTAAGTCCCAAGGCTCTGGGGGAGGTGTTTTTGATAAGGAAAGATCTTGGGAGCAAAGCTTGCTAGTGCTACAAGTGTACACATCCTAAATTTGAAGAACACGAGCATTGTTAGGAAGGGGGTAAGGCTCTGTCTTCGATAAGGAGGGCTGGCTGCACGAAGAGCTGCTTAGACTGATTAAGCACCACAGCCTGGTGGGAAAATCACGGAGGGAGCAGAGACTTGACTCCAGCCTGGCTGGTGACCTTGAGCAAGGAACAAACCTTTCTGGCTTCTGCTGGGCATCAAGAAGCTTCTGAGCCTCAGTTTCTCCATAGGTAAGACAAGGTGGCAGGGATGAAAACCAGATGACCCCAGAAGGCCCATCCAACCTCACATCCCAAGGTTCTGTGACTCACGGTGTCCGCGGCCTCCTCCTTCCTGGAAGGTCAGTGTCATTTGAAACTACCCCAGTTCCACTCTCTCCTCCCCTCAAACCCCACCTGAGTTCAAGGGGAGCTCTATGTGAGGACGGACCCTACCGGCTGCCAGTGGAAGGAAGGGCAGAGTGGGGGGAAGGCGTTGGGTTCCAGGGACACAGAAATGTTCCTCTCATTCACTCCATCAGTCTCAGCCCGGAAAAAAGACAGTCAGCTGGTTGCCCTCACTTGCCTGGCCTGCCTTTTTAAGAGATTACAACTGCCTGCTAAATGCAAGTGCTGCTCTAAAATCAGGACATATAAGGTTTTTCCACCTGGATCTGAAGGGTTCCATGATGCGTAGAGCACAAGAGCAATGAAGAATTAAACTTGGAGGCAATTGAAGCCGTATTATGCAGCCACGCCAATTAAAGATCTTTAAAAATAGCTTCTTTCCTCTCATGCTGAAGATGAAGTTTCAGCAATAAACAGACATCTGCTAGGAGCTTCTGAAGAGATACAACATAAACACCCCAGGAGAGCCGCCATAAACAGCTCAGGGTGCTCTCCGGCGGCAGCCGCATGCAGCCGCATGCTGCTCTCCAGTGGGAGGAGGGGAATCCAGAGCCCAGAAGAGGAGGGTCATAGGGGTGAAGGGCACTGAGGGAGGTGACATCAAGAGGCTAGGGGTGGGGGTGGAGGGAAGCTCCCCACGGGCAGGAGGAGGTGGTGGGCAGAGTGCACCTTGGGAGAAAAGGGAGAACTAGCCGCCTCCTGCAGGGAAATAAAAGCTCAGGAACCCACTAAAGATTTCCAGGAAGCCATGCAGAGGATTCCATGCCAGTGTCATTCATTCTGGAAAGGGTCACTCCTTAAAAGTGGAAAAAAACTGACATTTCTGAGTGTGCACCTATACATGTCACTTCACAAATGTTTTAATTTCATCTCCAGATCAATCTCTCCAGAAAGGTGTAATTACCTCCTTCTTATAGGCTAGAACACTAGGTTCCTCACCTTGCCCCAGGCCACATGGCTAGACTTCGAATCCAAGTGTTGCAGCACTTTGGTTGGTTGGTTTTGCTTCTGTCACCTGCATCTACAATGTGCCCCTGAGGTTGATTCTCAGCGCCCAGACCCTCTGAGCCCACAAAGCCAGCACAAGCGGGTTCCTAAAGGAAGAGCTGGCAAAGTAGGGCAGAGGGGGCACGAGTTAGGCCTTGGCCAACCGAAATAGCGGCTGAGTCTCTGCAGCCCTGTGGGCCTGTTTCTTCATATCCTGGTCACTTCCCAGCAGGCCTGAGGAAGAGCAAAGGGGGAAACCGGCACCGGAATGTGCCTAGGAATGTGTCTGGAAGAATCCACAGGGGACCACAGGCAGCAGCTGCTGAGGAGACGAGAGGGAGGACACGGAAGAAGGGAGACATACTTTTCAACGAATTTCCTTTGGACTGAGTGAATATTTTACCACAAACCTTTGTAAGTGTGTGGAGTACCATGCATCCATGTATGTATGTAAAGGTGAGCACCATGCATCTATATATGTATATGTGGGGTGGTACCATGCATCCATGTATGTATGTGAAGGTGAGCACCATGCATCCATGTATGTATGTGAAGGTGAGTACCATGCATCTATGTATGTATATGTGGAGTGAGCACCATGCATTCATGTGTATATGTGAAGGTGAGTACCATACATCCATGTATATATGTGAAGGTGAGTACCATGCATCCATGTGTATATGTGAAGGTGAGTACCATGCATCTCTGTATGTATATGTGGAGTGAGCACCATGCATCCATGTATATATGTGAAGGTGAGCACCATGCATCCATGTATGCATGTGAAGGTGAGTACCATGCATCCATGTATATATGTGAAGGTGAGTATCATGTGTCTATGTATGCATATGTAGGATGGGCACCATGTGTCTATGTGTGTGAAGATGAATACCATGTATCTGGGTACACGTGGGTAAGTACCCTGCATGTATGTATGTGTGGAGGTGAATGCCATGCATATATGTATGTATGTGTGGATAAGTAGTTTTTAAGAATCTCCAGATGTCAAATATAGACACGCCCAAGCTAGAGATAAAAACCTAGACTGTGCAAGAACTCTGGGGTACCTGGTTGGGGCAAACCTGGAATGCAGAAGCAGTCTGAGATTTCATGCAGTGCTTTCTCTTTCCTCACAACAGTAACACACTACATCTCCAGGCAACTGGCCAGGAAGCTTTCCGTATGTGGGCTCTGTGGTCCCCAAGGCTCCAACTGCACAAGCCTCACAGGACATTCCCTGAGGAAAGAGATTGACCTAGGGGCTGGAAAGAGATCTCTCTGATCTCCCTGCCTGTCCCTCTCTTCTGTTCTGCCTTTCATCTGGCTATCAGACACCCCCTCTCTCCTGACTCTTACTACCTTTGCATCAAATTAGGCAAAAAAGCCCAGCTGTCCTGCTACATGGAGCTGCCAGCGCCCTGACTTTACAGCAGCCATGAACTCCACACACAGCCCCGCAACCCCATTCTGCCCTCTGGGATGAACAGCTTGTCCAGCAGAGGGGTCAGTAGCCATACCCCTGGCAGACCCTGGGCCCACTCCGCTCCACTAAAATAGCTCTCTCTAGTGACCAAAAGGTCCACGTGACTTCTCTCCATGCACTTCTTCATCATCTCCTGCACCTCACTCTCCTGGCTCCCAACACTAGGTATATCCTGAGATCTTGCGAATCTTCACCGGATACAGTCAGTACTCAGATAAGTGGCCAAGGCCAGCCATTCATGAGAGCAAAGTAGTTTCTGTACCTCAACACATTGCTACTACAGTAGCAAGGCCAGTACAGGGTGTTCTCAGACTCCCACTGCTGACTCTGCCACGTGCTTGGCTTATGGGCTGGGTATGTCAGAACCTCAGGACTGCAAACGGCCCACAAACCTGCTGCTGCAGCAGCTCAGGGACCTGGGGCCACTGTCCAACTCTTTGCTGCCAGCAGAAAGGGCATCTGTATCGGACATCTCCTCCTGCCCAGTGATGGAGAAAAACCTGAGCCCCAAACAAGCAGGAAGTACAGCTCCTGTTCTCGAGCCTGCCCTTACCTTTCTGTTTTACCAAAAGAACTCTAACCAAGCCTTGGAAGAAAGGCAGGTGCCACAAGGTATCAGGACAGCCACTGGAAGGTGGGGATTTGGGATGGGGGAGGAAGGTGGCAGGGAAATTACCCTGACCTCAGGGGAGAGAAACATTAGTTCAAATAAAGAATGCATTAAAAATCCCAACCCTAAAAATACCAGCACTATCCACATACACACAGCTCCCTGCCAGACACCACCAAGATGGGACAGTTTTTCCTGTGATGAACTGTAGTAAGGTCTAGGCATGTACAAGTATGATGTAATCGCATTTAAGAAACTCTACATACCTGGTGATCACAAAAGGCATATCTCCTTCACGAGAGACATAGAGATGGACACTCTTCAACAGCTGTCAGAGAGGGGAAGCATCTCAAAACCAGACCCCGTGGTTAACCCAATCTGCAATGGTTTGTTTGTGAACGGAAGTCCTGTGCTGCCTACCAGCTCTGAATTTCTGAGGCCACGTGATCAAAGCTTTAGAAAGGAGGAGCCTTATCAGCCCAGACCAGCCATGCTTTCTACCTTTGGGGAGGGTGCAGGGAGAGAAACGGAAGCTGGAGGAGGGAGGGGTCAGGGCACCCCAAAGTGAGGTGAGCGGGCCTTTGGTCACCGGGCACTTTCCCAAGAAGACAAGACAGGCCTGCAGCTTTGTCCTGCCTGCCTTGTCTTAACACTCTGTGTCATTTAGTCTTGCCTGGGTAGCTCAACCTCCTCAAATAAAAAAAATCAAAATTGAGCCTAACATTAGAAAGATTTCACTCTGAATATAGCAAGGGAGGAGGTAGAAAAGAAAAGAGGGAAAGGCTACATTGGCTTCCCAAGTTTCCATCTCCTAAGCTCCAGCTTTCTTTATTTTCTAACTTGCAGAAAGTCCGGGTATGTTCAGCATGAAAATAATGATCGAAGCAAATATCAAAATCCCAGTAGCTCCGAGGCTTCATCTGTATATATAAGTATGCCAAATATGTGTGTAATTTTGTCTACCCACTCCAAATTGGTTGAAGGGAGTCTTCTTTTTTAAGTGGAGAAAAATAAATATTTAAATTTTCCATTATAAAAATAAAATATTTTTACTATAAAAATTTTGGAAAATATACTAAAAAATAAAAGATAAAGGAAAAAAGCAACTCCAGCACTTCCATCCAGAGAGAAAGACTTAAAATTTTGTTATGTTTCCTTCTAGTGGAAAAAGCTGTGTTAAAAAGAATGACAATTTAAAAAATAAAATTAAACAAAACAAAATCAAACAAGAAATAATTCACTTCTTCCTTTCTAATTCTGATTCTTCTAACTGTGTCTGACTGCAGTGGCTAAAACCTTCAATACAGTGTTAAACAGAAGCAAAGACAGTGGTCACCTGTGTCTTTTCCCTGATTTGCATGGAATGCATTCACTGTGTCTCCGTTAAATTAAATGCTGGCTTTTGGACATTGTCATCCTGAAAACTTATCCATTGATTAAGTGTCTTACGTATCAGAAATGGGTTCTGGATTTTGTCGAAGGTCTTTTGCCATCCATGGAGATGATCACATGATTTTTCTTCTCATTTCAACTCAAATGATAGATTATATTCTTTTAAAAGACAACAAAACAAACAAACAAACTCTGCATTTTGAGGGCTGTTTGCAGGGAAGGGTGGGCCTTTACTGGGTGGGCAAAACGACAGCTACCAAAGTGCCCAGTGCCCTTATGGAGATCTGGCCAGTGAACCAGATTGGAAGTTCATTGTCAAGAGAAGCAGACACATCTTTCTCTTTCCTCCCGAACCTCTGGTTTCCTTCATTAGGCTGCCCACAAAGGTGCCAGTGGTGATACTATCTCTACAGAGCAAATTCAGACAAGACGCTTACAGGTCACGAATGTTCGTGTTCTGCCATGACCCGCCCCAGCTGCAGAGGAAGGGTGAATTGAGAAAGCCTCCACAGCTCGCCCAGTGTGAGGCAGGTGAGGGGAGGCTCTCGAAGGCACAAGGGAAGCAGCGCTGCCCAGAAAGAGAAGGCAGAAAAAGCGTGGGGAGGTCTTCGCCAAGCCCAGCGCCAAGTGTCTCGGTCACAACGTGGTCATTACTGTGGCGGAATTCAAGCTTGGACAGAAAGGAACGAGCTCAGTCCCCGTCAGCTCCACATGTGATCTGCGGAGGCCAGTTGCTGATCAGGGCACAAACGCAGCTGTCCGGGCTCCCCAGCACGAGCTAGCGCGGCGAGGGCAAGCACAGCAAATAGTTCTCCTATTATTTCAGGATGTTTACAGACTGACGCTTGCTGAGGAAACGTCCACACGCGAGCAAGTCATCTTTTTTTTTAAACCGCTTATCTAAGTCACTCAAACCCACAATAGTGTTCATTCATTCGAAACACATTTCCTGAGTGGCTACGACACAACTGGACAGATGCTCGCCGAGCCTGTGCTACGTCCCGGGCTCGGTGCTGGCGCTGTGGATCCAGGCGGCACAGAGGCGGACTCCGGTGTCTGGGGCTCGCTGTCTGGGGCTCGCTATCTAGGGCGGGAGACGGGCAGTCAGAACGAAGGGAGATTGCTGATCAAAGGGAGGGGCTTCTCCAGATTAAAACAGGCATAAAAACACTAACGACCGAAAGCAGCTTAGAGATTGGATCCGGATTGCAACCCACCAACTACAAAGGTCATTTCTGAGATGATCAAGGGTATCCGAATATGGATAGGTAATTCCAGAGTTACTGTTGATTGTTCCATGCAATAACGGAAGTGTGGTTATGCAAGAAAATGTCGTTTTTAAAAGGGATGTATACTGGGCTATTATAGGGGCAAAATGACATAACATTAGAGATTTGCTTTAAAATATGCCAGGAAGAACAGAGGCAGGGAGTCGGGGGGTGGGGGTGGAAACCAGCCTGGCATAATCTTGACAACTGTAGAAGCTGGGTGATGAGTATATGGGGCCCATTACACTGCTCTATTGTGTGTTTGAAAATGTTCATAATATTTTTTTATTAGAGGTCTGCAATACATCATGGTAGATACCCTAGTGGAGACTGGTATAAAAGGCTAAGGGAACATAGAGCGAAGAGCAAGGAGGGTTTGTGAGAACCAGAAAATAAATCTTCCAAGTTTATGAGCATTTTAAATGCCATTTCATAGTGGGCTGAGAAGACATGTTCACAGATAATTACAATATAAGGTAGGGAATAGTAAGTACAGTAGTCCCCCTTTATTTCAAGGGGGGGTACGTTCTAAGACCCCCAGTGGATGTCTGAAACCTCAGATAGTACCGAACCTTATATATACTGTTTTTTCCTATACATACAGGACATATGATAAAGTTCAATTCATAAATTAGGCACAGTAAGAGATTAACGACACTGATAATAAAATAAGACAATTATAACAACATACTGTGATAAAATTATGTGAATGCAGTCTCTCTCTCTCTCAAAATACAGCAATATTTTCAGACCATGGTTGATTGTCATTGAAATCATGGATAAGGGGGACTATGGGGCACTATAGTGTATGGCGGACGAGGTATACATGCCATGCCTCCAGAGGACAGCCACGGGCTTTCCTGCTTCCCACAGCATTGAGTTCACCACACACAGACCTTGCTCATATGGACAGAGGCCAGGATCCTAGCTGTGTGTTGGGTAACTCAGTTTCCTCTGAGTCTCAGTTTCTTTATCTGTAAAATGGGGACAACCCCACCTATTTCTTCTGAAGGCTAATGAAAAGCCTCGGCAGAGTGAACAGGATTCTCCTGCCTGGCTCTTTGAAGAACAAAAACCATTAGCCCTCAGAGGGCTTCTAAGATTAGCAGTGTTCAGCCCAAATCTTCTTGTACCCATACCACATCCTATCCCTCTAGAGCTAAGGCTCTTCACCAAGAAAACAGCACCTCTGCTCTTCAGCAGTGAGGAGCAAAGGGGGCAGGCCCGTGGCCAGGAGGCAAACCCAACTGAGGGTGTGAACATGGGCCGAGAGAATAGAGACAAACCCCAGTCACAGGCAGAGAAGTAATTGGGGATTATCTGGCTGCTCCTCGCAGCTCATGGGAATGGGCCTCCAATGGCCACAGCCATGGTCCTTAAGCTGATTTATACTAAACTGTAATTGACTGGTATCAGGCTAACCATGATTTTCTTTTGGAAGAAAGTTTGAGCAGAAAAGCCAGAGCCCTGGGCCTAAAGAAGGAAGGGGGCAAGGATAAAAGTGATGTTATATTTTTATAAAAGTACGTCCAAACTGTGGATTTTAATTATCCCACAACCATAATCAGTATACCCCAATACCTGCTGCTTCCAAAAAAACACCACAAAACTAGAATCAGTCCTAAGGTAGAGGTTATTTCAGCTAACACTGTCTTCCTAGACTATTCTAGAAGCCAACTCTCGGAGGTGAGGCCAAGCCAATGGTGGAAGCAGGCTTCCCCCCAAAATAGCACCCAAACACCAGCAGCTCATCCCTCCCCATCACTACATGGCCAACACTATCCACCACCCTGGACTGGAGGACAGGGTGGCCAAGGGATTTGTAGGTTAAACAACCTGGGCTAACCTGGGTCAGTTCAACTGTTTTGCCAAAGCAGCATCCCCTGCAATCCGGATGGACAGAATCTTTCAGAGGCCAGCAGGCTCCAGTCAGCACACAGTGGTGCCATGACCCTGCACACGGCACACCTCTTCGTACAGCCATGCACAGCAGGAAGAGCTCTGGACTGTGCATTGACAGAGCCGGGACTTGGCTCAGACACTTTCTGTGTGACCTTGGGCACTTACCCTACCTGAGCCTCTTTCCCCATCTCTAAAATGGGGAGGACAAAACTCTCAGAGTTTTTGGAGAGTCACCATGACATTGGCTGCAGAAGTGTCTCAGGACAGGACCTGTTGCCCAGTAGGCACTTGATAAATCGTCTTCTCTCTGCCTGAAGAGTTCTTACTGCAATGAGAGTCTCCAGGACTTTGGACTGGGCTGCTCGAGACACTCGAGGCCCACTTTTTGGGTCCACCGCCCCTGGGGAGGGAGCGGCACAGAGGGGGCACAGGTGCCAGGAAGCCCAGGCACGCAAATGTCCCAGGGTCAACATGCCCCTGGCTTCCCCCACCCCCTGACCCCCACGGAACCTGCCCACAAGGGGGCTTCATCCTTCACCACAATCACCAAAGACTGTAGTGAGCAGGCGAGACTGACAGCAAGAGGAACCGCACACACCGCAGCAGGACAGGCGGGGCCCTGCCCGCTTCCAAATAAAAGCTCTTTCCGCTTTAAGAGCCCAGGCCTCAGAATAAACAATGAGGGAGGAGACACACGTTTGCTCTGGTTTCAACACCACTCTTCCCCATCCAGTAAAGGCCGATCCCAGCTCCCGGTGAGGCTGGCCTTGAATAAAGTCCACCCCACCTGCTCTGGCCTGGCAGTGGTGGCAGAGGCTGCGGATAAGACCCCACTTCTCCTCCGGGCCAGCCAGGCAACGACAGGGTGGGCGCCGGGACGCACAAGGACCACCGCCACGGCCGGCCCGGCCCCAGACTCCGTCCCAGCCTGCAGCCGGCCAGGCCACTGACATTTGGCCCGACTTAACTTCCTGTTATTAAGGAGGGAGGGGAACAAAGGAGGGGGAAAAGGGTGCCCGGTGAAGAGCGGGGCGGGGGTGGGGGGAGGGAGGCGAAAGGCACGGGGCCAGAATCCTGGGAAGCTAAGTTGGGGATGGTCCTCTGCCCGGTGACAGGCGGCACTGCTGGTGCGTCACTCCCACTCCGTGTTGACATTTAGGATTTTCTAGGCTTGGAATTGCAGGGTTTGGGTGTTGGGACGGAGTAAGGGGTAGTTCGGGGTGCCAGTGGGACGCTTTTATTGCTTTCTAATTGATTCAGAGATGCCAGGGCCGCCCTGGGCTCTCCAGCAGCGCCACCTGCTCCCTGCGCGCCCCGCGGGTGCGTTTGAAGCCGGGGATGCTGCGGCCACACCTGACCCTCCCGGGCGCCGGACCGGGCGCCGGAGGGGCGCAGAGTCCAGTCGGGGCTGGCACAGTCTCCACCCGCGCCCGCTCGCCCGCCGCCCTCCCCAGAGCCCTGCGCCGCCCCCGCCTTACCGAAAGTCGCGCGGGCCGCCGGGCGGAGATCGGTGCCTGCCTCCGCCCTGGCCACGGGCGAAGCGGTCGGGCCCTGCGGGCAGCCTGCGGAGCCGGGAGCGAGCGCGGCTGCCCAGCGCAGGCTAAGCCGGCCGAGCGCCTGAGGTTCTGCGCGGCGCGGTGGACAGGGCTGGGGAACGCCCCCATCGGAGGCGCGGCCAATGACAGCGCAGCGTGGAGCCCGCCCCGCCCTGTGGGGCCGGCTGTCACTGCCACTGCCGGCGCACGTGGGCTGTAGCCCGGCCCAGGGCGCAGGGAGCGCCCAGGCGCTCCCACCCCGACCCGCGCAGGTCGGAGACCAGAGGAGGGCCCATGGGAGCGGGACGTAGTCGCGCTGCGAGATGAAAACCCTGGCGTTGGTATGCTGGTGTGCTGGAAAGGCAAGAGCTGGGCCTCATGCTCCTTTGCCTAGGCAGCTGAAAAGCACCTTTTAGACACCAGGGAGCAGGAGGCACTTCCAGCACCGACTGTGTGCACCCTATGGACCGCCCTCCTTGCTTGGCTCCTTGACCACCCTGAGCTTCAGTGAACCTCCCTGCAAGCAGATAGGATCTTTCCCTTACCTGCACTGGCCTT
The DNA here is from genome assembly GCA_963575035.1 of Avahi laniger. NCBI lineage: Eukaryota > Metazoa > Chordata > Mammalia > Primates > Indriidae > Avahi > Avahi laniger. Next base: position 6,954 of record CAUYSK010109275.1, on the reverse strand, counting down.
GCTTAGAATAAAGGTGGTGGGGGGAGGGCGGTGGTGCAGACCACCTGTGTTACCTTGGTCAAATCACCCAAACACTCTCTTCTCTTGGCTGTCGGGTGGCTACCTTAATCTCTACTCTGCCCACTTTTCCAGTTGCCCACAGCCCACTAGTCTGGAGAGAGCATCATTCACAGACAACACAGTGAATGGTGTGAGGCCTAGTGAGGGATATGAAGCACTTTTAAACTTTATAAATAACTGTAAAACACCGCTCCAGTAGCAGTGACCGATCTGGTAGCAGTGATCACGAAACAGGGATCCCCTTGGACAGGAGCCACGTCTGACTCACCTTTGGAACCCAGAGCCCATCACAAGGCTTGGCCCAATGTACGCATCCAGAAATGTTCTCAGAACTGAGCTGAGCCAGGAGGAGGGAAGCAGGCAGGCTTGGGTGGTGAGAAACACCACTGTGGCTCCAGGCTGCTGGAATTCCACCAGCACCAGACCACCCTCTGCAGAAACCACATTCCCTTGCCAGGCAAGTGCAAACAGAACAGTTTGCCCCCTCAAACCTGGAGCTTGTTTTTTTCTCTACTCCATACCTTGTGATCCTACTCTTGGCCTTTTGGGTTTTTCCAGGGATTGTCCGACCTGGAAGCTCTCTTGGAGTCTTCAGAAGTCAATCATCTTCCTGCAGATGAACTTTCCAGCAAAGTCTGTCCATGCTCAGTTTTCGAGGCTTGGTCAGCATGGACAAGTGTCGCCCTCTTAGAGGGCAGCACTCCACTGTGATGGAACTCTGCCTGTGATGCCGGCTGATGGAGTGCCCTCCACACATTCTCTCGTTTTGTTATCATCCCCTTTTACAGATGTGGACACTGAGATCAGTGAGGTAAAGCGACTTGTCAAGGTCACATGGTTAGTAAGTATCAGAGTCTCGGTTTGAACCCAGATCTATCTGATTCCAGAATCAACATACCTAACCTCTATGTGTTGGGGTCTCTATCACCCTGCCCATGCCTCTGGACACTGGACAGGTCAAGTCTATCCCTGAAAGAACAGCTCTGGGCCTGACACCTTTCCAGTTCATCCAAACATTCTGTCGAACTCAGGCTTGGGAGACCCCCCTGGCCTGGCCCAACCTTATCTGTGGAATAATATAGGAAATCCAAGATAGTGAGGATCTTCCAGAAACAGCATTACCTCTGCCCCCAGCTTGACTGCACTGGATATAAAGACTCTTTGCTATTGGCTCGGGCCTCTGATGCCCATGTTGAGGATAGAGATAGAGACAGAGGCATTCATTCATTTAGCAAACCCTACTGGGAACCAGTAATAAATACAGTTCCTGCAGTCATGTAATTTATGATGCAGCAGGTGAATAATCAGAAGTGTGCAATGCTATGAGAGCTGTGTTCTTTATTACTTGTATTTTTTTTTCTTTTACAATTCCTATCACCTTACCTATAGCACAATGTTCTCCCTTCAAATTAAAACAAATTCACCAATATTTCAGGCCCAATACTGTGGGCCAACCAAGTTTAACAGAGATAGCATCGCTCAGTACAGAAGTTTTAGCAGCTCAAAAGTTGGAACTTACCAATGCATCCCCAGAACTCTGCCTCCTCTCTCCTGCCTACTCCCAACCTTTTTAACTCAGGGGGCTGAGATAAGGGCGGGTCCGAAGGCTGAGATGTGAGCTTTCCCTTGAATGCAGAGAAGCTGGGAACCAAGGGGGCTAACTGCATGAAGGGAAATTAGCCTGGGGATGTCTTGAGCCAGGGGCCAGAGCCTCTCACCACCTCACACAAGCCACCCTTACAGGCCATCTCCCTGGAGGGAGGAGAGGAATGGATTCAGAATGTCACAATCCCCCTTTCTCTGGACAAAGCAGTCACCATGGGATGTCCTGCTGGACCATGACTGTGTCTGGGAGCTTATACAACTCAGCTCTTCAAAGACAAGATCTTGATGCAATGTTAGGGTGAAACTTAGAGAAAATATTTACCTAGTTCCTTATTTAGCAGATTAAAAAAAGAAATTGAATAAATGGAGGCCCAGAGGGAGCAAGGTGCTCGTGAGGGTCACAGATTGAGTGAGGGGGTTCCAGGTCCGCAGCACCCCTTTCTGGCTCTTAGGATGCCAGGCACACTCCACCTGCTTACGCAGCAACTCAGTAGCCTATATTTAATAACCATCTCTTCCCGGGCCACTTTTCCAGGATGCTGCTTGCGGAGGTTGTCTGGGAGATGCAGATGGCCACTTAGCATCAGAGGGAGGAAGAGAAGGAAGGCCCAGATTCATCCCTAAAAATATCTCCATCTCAGACGGAAGCAATGGCCTCCGCAGCACCACGCGCCTCCCTCTGAAGGAACTCCAGCTGGCGCTTGCCGCATTGTCAGCTATCCACCTGATGCATCCGAGAGGGCTGTGGGGGCGGCAGGCCTGGCTTCCTTTTATTTCCAGCCTAGCTATATGCTTGAAGAAAGGTCAAAGCTGAACTAAGTGGATTCCCGATGGGGAGGGTTCCCGTAGCGAAGCCAGGGTGCCTCTCAAGGTGTCCAAATGGCGGGGAAGAGCGTTGCGGTGAATTCTGGGCCTCTTCCTTACTTCTCCATGTTCCAGGGAGCGTGGTTCTCACCAGCTTCCTCCCCAAGAGGCCAGCAAAGGGCTTTGGGCTTTCGGGAGGAAGCGGAAGGCTGGTATCTACACAGAGTCCTGTGACCTTGTTAAATGATGAAAAGAGGCTGATTGGCCCCAGGCCACTTCGGGAGCTGTCTTTGGAGAAGGACTTTCTAAATCATGAAGTGGAAACATTTGTACTTCTGGAAGACAGACCTAGTAGTGTGTGAGAAGCAAGGTCCCTGGGGCCTTGTTCTAGTCCCTTATCATCTCCACAGGCCTCAGAATGCACCCTTTGTTCATGGATAAGACATAAACATTCTCAAGGTCGCTAGAAACTCATCAGACCTATCACATTTTCAGTGGTTTCTCCAGAAGCCGTTTGGGGAAGAAATGGCACCTATTTGGGACTTGCCAAAGTCAGTAATGCCCTCAGAGGTGCCCCAGCACTTTGGGGAATATGTGCATGTTGCCAGCAATGGTGAGAAAGTCGGTGCTGAAGAGCTGAAAGCTGCGGCTACAGGCAGGAGGTGACATCGCAGCCAGACGTACCACCCAGAGCAAACAGAGACAGAGTGCAGAATAGGTGTGCAGAGGACAGGGGATTAACATTGGTCACGTATGTAGTCCAGCCCCAGCCCCAGATAGACTGTGGAGATATAGATATGTGGATGGATAGATATATACACATATGTACACACACACACACACACACACACACACACACACACATACATATTTTCAAAGACAATTGTGAAATCCAAGGGTGTAATTCTGGTCCCTAGAAACCAAACAGTGACACAAAGCCCAGCGCGTACTTACGGCAGGCTGGGCCACAGCCTGGGCAGATTACTGTCCATGCAAACCTGAAGCCCATTCCAGAACTGGTGTAATGGAATGGAGCTAAGGAGGCAACTCTCAGCTTGTGCTCCCAAACCCTACACGACAGCTGGCTAGAGGCAAAGACAGGAACACTCTTCTCTGTTCTAGTCCATGAAGGGGACTCACTCAAGGTCATCTATCTATCCACCTATCACATGTCCATCCCAGAAATATGTATGGTACAGTTATTTTAAGACGTATCAGAGCCAAGCAGTTACTAGCACAGACTCTGAAGTCAAGATGCCTGACCTGGAATCCCAGTTCTGCCACTTATCTGTGTAGCCTTGAGGAAGTGACTTAACCTCTCTGTGCAGCAGGTTCTTCACCTGTAAAAGGGGAATAGTAACGGGAGGTACATGCATAGAACAGTTTCAGGCATATGTAAATGATATGTAAGGGTTTTGTGAGTAAACAAACTTGGGATGATACCAATAAGAGTATAGGGAATTAGAGTCCACAAGAGGCATCAGTCCTTAAGCAACTCCAGCTCAGGGACCTGGCTAGTACCCAGCATCAGATTTCTGTGCATGTTATCTCTCTCAGCCACATTTCAAGGTAGGTACTACTAATATTATCATCCACACCTTACAGATTTGAACATGGAATCTCAGTGAGGTGAAGCCACTGGCCCGGAGTCTCCTAGGAGCCAACATCCAACAGAGTGAATCTGACTGGTTGACTTCCAAGCCGTGCTCTTCTCACTTCCCTATACTGCTCCCCCCAGCTCTGTCCAGGGGGCTGGGGGCCAGCAAGGAGAGATGGCCCATTCTCTAGGGACTGAGGGAGCGAGGGGAAGACTCCATGGAGGAGGCTCCCCTTCAGCTGCGCCATGAGAGAGGAATGGCAGGCAGACGGCGGCAGTGTGGTGAGCGCCCAGGGAGCAGCTGAGACACGGACCCAGAGATGAGGTGCTGCGGCAGGAACTGCAGGCTTCCTTCATTCGTTCACCAAGCAGGTGCTGGTTGGGTGCCTGCCACGTTCCATGTACCCTTCTGGGTAGAGGGGATGCAGCAGTGACTACAACATGAAAGTAACCCAAGGCAAAGCTAGAAATGGAGACAAGAACCATACAGGGCACTGTGGTAGCTAATTTTTGTGTGGGGAAGGAGTCAATTGGCCAGCTCCTCCACTCCCCTGCTCTGGTGACATCTCTGCCCTCCTGGCTATAGGACTGGGCACAGCTCCCAGACCTGGACAAGCATACAGCCATGCATGTGGTGCAAGCAGAATTCTTCTTCAAGACCAGTGTATAGATATGGATGAGAGAAGTTCTCTCTTTCCCTGGAAGTTTACGGCTACCAATAAATGTGTTCCACGTGCAATGGAAGACACCTGATCACAGTGGGAGAGAAAGAGACTCCTATAACTGAAGGCTCCAGAGGTAAAAGCTTCAGCCACCTTCCTCTGCAATTCTCTCAGCTCTGCCCTCCTCTGTGTTGGCTTTGTCTTCAGGCTGGTTTTCCTCACAGTAGCAAGTGCCAAGAACTCTGATTGCCACAAGCTTCTTTTTCCAAAAGAGAACATTTCTGACGCAGCATTCCAAGCAGGAGTCCTGAGATCCACTCTGATTGGATCGGGTCACATGCCCTCTTGAACCCGTGCCACAGCCAGAGGGAGGGAATGTGCTGATTATCTGTGCCAGTCAGGGCCCCTCCCAGAGCTGGGGTGGGCTCAGCTGCCCCTAAGACACATGGGCTGCAAGGGAGGGGTGAACACCTGAGTGCAGGTTGAGTACTGTTAGGAACCGAGAGGAGGGATTCATGGATACGTGTCAGATAGAGACAGCAGAAGCTCTTGGCTTCCAAATGTGCCGGTGGCTTTCTGATGCAGACACCTCTGGCACTGCCTGAGGGTTCCTCCAGCCTCAGCGACAAGCTCAGCCAGCGCACAGGGTGGGCCAGAAGCACTGGCTATTTCACCCCATGGGGAGCAACCTTCAACCAATGGTGGACAAAGAAGGGTTGGTGATTGTATATCCCCAAGTTCCCACCCGTTGGGGGAGAATCTTGGAGGAGGGTTCTATATATTAATATCGCTCTCTGTCCCAGAGATCCCCAGTAGCACTGGGCCCAGGTGACCACAGCAGTAACCTGCGCCTTAGCACACCCTGCGTGGGCTTCTCCCTGTCACTTCCCAGCCCCTTACTGGTGCTTTCTGGGATTACTTCCCAATAAGCTGCTTGCATTCAAACACTTAGCTCAGGGTCTGCTTTTGCAGGAACACACCCTGAGACAGGAGGGTCAGCTCACCTGAGCCCCTGGACATTAAAACCCATGGGAGGAGCCACAGTGTGGTACTCAACATTGTAACCTCAGTGCACATCACGTAAACAGCACCCAGCACGTGGCAGGTGTCAGTCATGTTTGTTGAAGGAATAAAAGGAAACTATTTGAAAATAAACACATAAAAATGTACTAAGCAAGGTGTTTGTACCACTTACCACTATTTCTTTAATGGGCCTGAACCCCAGCCATAGACCTGGGCCTATATGAGCTCTCAGGGTAAACTCTCAGGGTCCCTGTAAGTTCAGTGCATTTTGGCATGGATAAAACTTTTTAATGAAAATAAGATTCCTGCCTAACAGCTTTTCTCTTAAAATATTTCTCCTAGGTGCAGCTTCGGTGGCAAGAGAGTACCTAGGGTAGCCCAGACTCTGATCCGTTCGGAAGGGGTGTTCTCCTCCTTGTCAGATGAGGGGCATCTTCAGGGGCATTCCAAGCATTACTGTCATGGAGCTGAGTTCACGAACAGAGAGACCGAAATCAGCTTCACAGGTGAAATTCCAGTGAAGAGTTCAGACTCCAATGACCTGGATTCCCACCTGTGTGCTCCCTAACCATGGAACGGAGCAAGCCAGTAGACGGAGAAAATAGCCTTAACTTTGTAAGGTCAGATGAGATAACATTCATCAAGGCTCTCAATAAATGTTAGTTGCTTTCCCTCCTATTTCTAAGTGTGATAGTTTTGTGTTATAAGAACTTGCTAAATGAGAACTGTTTCCTAGAATTTGTTTTCTTGGATGGCTCTGAGTTAGGACTGGCCACAACGGACATTTGCACGAGATTAGAAGACAGCCTTCGTACTAGAAGGTCAGCGCAGGCACCAGCACCGCCGCAGCTCAGGCGTGGGGAAGTAGCTGGGCTTCTGGCAGCCCTAACTCATGCAGATTCTCCTCCTTCAGCCTGGCTGAGTCCAGGCCCAGGTGCAGGTGCACCCATTTGACGAAGTTGCCAGCTGTTTCTAAGAATCCTCGCGTCTTCCAGATCAGAGGTGCTGAGAAATAAATGTGAATTCCACCTTCTCTCAAGAGCTCTGGTTTGGGCCGGGCGTGGTGGCTCACGCCTGTAATCCTAGCACTCTGGGAGGCCGAGGCAGGCGGATTGTTTGAGCTCAGGAGTTCAAGACCAGCCTGAGCAAGAGCGAGACCCCGTCTCTACCAAAAATAGAAAGAAATTAATTGGACAGCTAAAA